>JAJOOS010000395.1:0-49336 GCA_029582725.1 Solanum chiquidenum
ACTACCACCTCATTTGGACACGTGGCGCCGCCTTATTGGTCTTGGATGCCTAGTCACTGTGACATGTGGCATGAATTTGGGCTTCAAGGTGAAATGGACCTTGGATTTGAATTTAATAAAATGGACTTATTTATTTGTAAAGCCCAAATTAATCATTCAGCCCAAATGAACATGGATTTAATTCAAATTTCGTATGAATTTAACCCAACACAATTTATGTGTCTACAATAGTAAACTCATTAAGTTATGAATTCACATCTAAAAGATTGAAAACCTAAAAGAAAAAAATTGAAATAAGAAGAATAAAAGCGTATAGGTAAAAAACATATAGTTGTCATATATGTATATACGTGATACATAAAGTACATTACCTGTGTTCTTAATGAATGACAAAAATTAACTAAGTAGCCATAAAATAATTAATAATTACAATATTACCTTCTGTTGTATTTTCGATCTACTTTTATTAAATAGCTAAATGAATCTTTTAAAAAAAGATAAAGAAGTCCCAATTTGAAGTAAAAAATTATTTCTTTTATCCTCTCGATCTGTAACGACCTGATTTTTGTCGTTAGGGAAAAGCCAATGGGAAAAGAATAGGGGCCAAAAATTTTTTTCGTAGTAACTTGAGATGTCCTAGCCTAGTCCAGATTTGGACGAAATCGGAGTCAGTAAGATCTAGGGAAATCTGGTAGAAAATAAGAGATCTATCAATTAATTTGATTACATGAGTGGATAGCTAAGACGTTAAGGAACCTGTACGATTTTACGGAATTGAATTCGGGTGAGTAGAACTCCCAAAATTGATCTTAGCGTGAACGGGTATTTTTTGAGTGTCATGGGATGATGGTGTGTTGTGAAATGGGGCTTGGAATTCAAATTACAGCATTCTGTCTCCATGCATGCTGCTGGTCTGCGAACCAAGGAATCAAATCATCAGAAGCAGCCAATACCTGTTCATCTGGAAAAGCATCATTAATTTCAGCCCCATCACCAAGCTTTAGAATAGCCTCTTCCTCTAATCTGGACAGGTGATCGACAACTTGATTTTCGGTCCCCTTTCTATCTTTTACTACAAAATCAAACTTTTGCAGCAATAATTAATACCCATCTAATCAACCTTGGCTTTGCATCCTTGTTTGCCAATAAATAACTCAATGCAGAATGGTCAGTATGCACTATGACCTTGGTACCAAGTAGGTAGGATCGAAATTTCTCAAATGTGAAAACTACCGCAAGGAGCTCTTGTTCTGTCACAGTATAATTTTTCTGGGCTACATTTAGTGCCTTGCTAGCATAGTAAATAGGGTGAAGAATTTTCTCTCGCCTCTGTCCCACTACTACACCACGCGTCACTCCACTTGCATCGCACATTACCTCAAATGGTTGTCCCCAATCCGGTGAAATAATGATAGGTGCAGTAACCAACTTCTCCTTCAACTCTCCAAATGCTCTAAGACAAGCATCATCAAAATAGAACATACACTCCTTCTCGAGCAGTTTGCACAAAGGATGTGCAATTTTTGAGAAGTCCTTTATGAATCTCCTATAGAACCCAGCATGCCCAAGAAAAATTCTGACACCTTTTACAGAAATGGGTGGCGGAAGCTTTTCTATTACCTCAACTTTAGCTCTATCGACCTCAATACCTTTATCTGAAATTCGATGACCCAACAGTACTATACCTTCTTTAACCATGAAATGACACTTTGTTTGTTCTTACTTCATTATAATACGTGTATATATGTGAATGCTGCATTATTAATCACACTAGTTGTAAATGATATAGATGAATGATGAATGCCATGAATCATGACTTGATTGTATGATTTGAGAATATACTTGTGATTGTGATTGTGGCTTGTTGAATGGATCGGGTGTTGCATTCCAACACACTATCTTGGATCGGTTTCCACGTTCCGACATAAATATGGGATTGGTTGCCACGTTCCGACATAAGCATTGTTTCGGGTACCACGTTTCGATATGCTAACAGTTTGGGTTTGGGTTCCATGAGAGGACCATTGATTTGTCATAACTGTATATCTTGAGAAATATGAAATTGTACGTTGTTCGTAAATCATGTTGATATTGTATATGTTCAGTGTATGCATGTTATTATTATGTTGTATTGGCTTATGTATGTTGCACTTAGTGGGATAGTCGTGTGATCCTACCAGTACACTCTGGTTGTGTACTGATATTGCACTTCCTCTTTCTTTGTTGAGTATAGGGCATCTTCAGGCGGCTATTGATAGACCTCAGCTAGGTGACTATTGAGTGTGACCGGATTTAAGGGTGGGCCAGTTCTTTCAGGCTGCCATAGATCTCTCTTGTTTAAGTCCACTCTTTTCGGACTCAGACTATTTGCGGAAGGTGTTTGTTTAGTTTAGGGGTTATACCCCTTGTTCTTAGACTTGTCGTTAGTAGAGTTTTGATAAAATTACTTTCAGGTTCTAAGGGTTAAGAGTTCCGCATTAGTTTTAGTTAAGCTATTTGTTTAAACCTTTGGATTTTATGGGAACTCTGTATTTTTATTGTCATTTAAACCTGCTTCTGTATCTTAAATGCATAGTTTTTGGTTAAGTTGTTTAGTCTGGGTTGTAGTAATGGTTCTCCCACCAGAGGGTTAGTGTAGGTGCCAATCACGACGGCCTGGGTGGTGACAAAGTCGGCATCAGAGCCCTAGGTTCGTTGATCTCATTGTACCAAAATGAGTCTAGTAGAGTCTTACGAAATGGTACAAAGACGTTCGTACTTTTCTTCGAGAGGCTATAGGACTTTAGGAAAAAACTCACTTATTTCTACTCATTCGTGCTATGACTTGACTCCAATTGGTATTTGGGTGATACAAATTGGTATCTTTCCTCCTTCACTCTATGGTCCGAACTAGAGCAACAAAAGTGGTAACACCATCACTAGCAAAAGGATGTGTATAGACTACCGACAGTCGAATAGGGTCACCATTCAGAACAAGTATCCACTGCCTCAAAAAAATGATCTTTTGAGAAGTTGCAGGGTGCATCAGTTTACATTTTTGCTCTTGTACTGGGAGACCGGTAATGGTTATCTATGGAATAAATTAATTTAGAAATCGGGCTTGTCTGTGAGTTGTAACTTGAAAACTGTGAATGTGTATTTCGTGTTGCCTGAATTAAATATGAATGTGGAAGTTCTGATTGCTTGGATGTGATGATATGATCATGTGTACAATAAGTGTGGGTCTGAATTTTGATATGTGCAATATGTTGGCTGAATTGATTAAAACTATGCAAGTTGTAACTGCTGAGTATCATGAAATTTGTTGTGAAAAGAAGGTCTCGACTAAGTTCGATGCAAGGGTCTAGATAATGTACTAAGTGATTCATAAGAAAGATCTGGACGTGTCTTGCGCTTGAGTAATAACCGCATGAGTGTTTGGGTGTATCCTGGGGTTGTGTGGGCTACGGTGTTAAATTAATAAGAATGAGTTGGATTGTGTATCGTTGGATTGACTCGGGGTAGACAATGATTATCCTAGTTCAGAGGATTATCCTAAATTGCTCAGTAAAGCTTAAAACTGTTGGGAGATTTAGAAAAGAAAAAAACCCTAGAAAAATTTATTGTCTGGGTACTGTTTCCGTCTGAGCCGCTGGGGCAGGATTTTTCCTCAGTGCGAGGCCGCCAAAGCGGGACAGGGCGAGACAAAACCTCAACCCTATCTCCTCTATTTTTCCCATGTCTCCTTATAGAACCCAAATCGAATCTGAACTAACCCCTACAATCCAATCAGTGTTCAACAATCTAGGATAGACTATAAAACCTTGTAATAAATCGAATAATGTCAAAAACAGCAAAAAAACTAGCATCCATGTGCTTACAAAAATAAAAAGGGGTGTGCGAAATTTTCCAAGTGTGAATTTTGGTTGACTTCGGTTGCCTTTTTGGGGCATGTAGTTTCAAGGGAAGGGGTAATGGTAGATCCCCAAAAGATTGAAACAGTCAGGAATTGGGTTCTACCTAGTTCTGTGACTGAAATTAAGAGTTTTGTGGGGCTCGCTAGCTACTATCGTCGCTTGTGAAGGGATTAAGATCAAATTTCCAGATTCAAGTTTATAGGTGACAACATTCAAAGAAGTTTTGGTAAGGGACTGTTAGATAATGAACACCATTACTTTGGAAAATGCATTTAGTATTGTTGTCATAACATGTATGGGTTGTTTATCGAATGATGAAATTAAGTTATGTCAATTGAGGTTAGAAGATATACTACGATTTCATGGATTGATGGTATATCAAGATGACAGGGCTCAGTTTTAAGCCTTTTCGGGCAAGACCGATGCTGAGGATCTGATGCAGTGATCACAAGTACTATTATTATTTATGACCAGATGGCGAATGTGTTGTTTGATCCGGGCTCTACTTATTATTATGTGTCTGTACGGTTTGCATCAGAATTTGATATGATGTGTGATATACTTGATGCCCCCATCCATGTTTCTACCCAGTTGAAGAGTCAGTCATAGTCACCCATGTATATCATGTGGTCCTGTTGTGTTATGGATTTTCAAATTTGGGTTGATTTGGTTTGCTGGATATGACTAACATGATATAATCTTAGGCATGACTTGGTTGTCCCCCTATTACGCTGTGCTTAATGGTAATGATAGTCGGTAACTCTAGAGATCTCGGGTAGGGAAAGGTTAGAATGGGAAGGGGGTACAATCCTAAGTCAACTAAGGTCATATCTTTTGCACGGGGTAGGAAACTAGTAGGGCAGGATTGTTTGGCGTAATTGACTCATATTCGGGATGTTGATGTCGAACCCCCCTTCTATTGAGTCTATTCCGGTGGTGGCAGAATTGAGAGAGCTTAAAGCTCAAATCCAAGAGCTTCTTGAAAAAGGTTTCATCCGTCCTAGTGCTCCCCGTAGGGTGCTCCTGACTTGTTTGTTAAGAAGAAGGAAGGAAGTACGAGGACCAGTGATTTTATCTTAAGCCATAAATGAGTGGATTGATACCGAAATGACAAGCTTATGGATAAAGAAAGTCCCAATGAGTATACTTAGGTGAAGGAAATTGAAGTACTTTAGTAAGAAAGTGTGTATAAAAATTGGGTTAGTCCCTTGAATTTGATGAGTTTACCTGAGTTTGAGGCGTCGTGTTGGTGAAAAGGTTGACTTCAGAGTGATAGTCAAGGCTAACTGAGTGTAATGGTAATAAGAGTTCGTGATGGATTGTGACGGTATGCAACTATATAATAAAATTATTGGTTAAGAGAATTTTTGTATAGTAATTACAACTTGCGAGTATCTAAGGTTGTGGTTTTATAATATTTAGTGAGTAAATGTGGTTGTATCGAAAGTCTTAAGAGATGGTGCGACACCATTCGAATATAAATTAAAGAGCTAGAGTCATAATGAAGAAAAATAGTAGGATGTAGTACAACCTTTAGAGAGAGGCGAGAGAAAGAATATTTTATTTGATTGCAAAGGCTAAAGAGATATCTTCAGAGGGGTAGATAATTGGGTTCAGAGATGTGTGATTTCATTCGTATTTCTATGGATATGGTAATAGTGTTACAAGTCTGTGAGATTGGTTAAAAACTATTGGAAAGAACTTGAGAAAGGAGTGTACAGACATTAGCTCGAGTGTGATGATAAGTACTTTGGTTTTGTTTTTGAGTTTAGTAATGAGTACGATGGAACTTTAATTTTAGCGAAGGATATTATAAGATTGATGGAGATGCGATCAATGATAAGCTATACGGTTGAATTTACAATTCATATTTTTCATTGTAAGTCTACATTCGTGGTAATATTTTTTGTCAAGGTACGAATTGGCAAGGTGAGAAATGATCAATTGTATCAGGTATTGAACCTTTGAAAGGACTTACACCTGAGTTGGGTCGAAAAGTTTATTACTATTGATTGCTAAGTACCTAAGAAAGGTTTCTTTTAAAAAGTGTTGTTTTGTAATAAGGTAAATGGTCGGACTACTTATGATGGTTGTTAGTATTGTGAGTATGATTCACTAGCTATACTCTCGTGTGTTTTCACTTTTGTGTGTGGATCCCTAGTGGTGGATCAGGGGTACCAAATCCTGTGATGTTCTCTTGGTTGAGTGGCAAGATTGGGAAGATTTGGTTATTTCGAATGACATAATTGATGTTGGCTTGGAGTTGTTAAAGTATTTTAGTGGTTCTACTTGTACCACCTTGCTTATGAGAATTTATAGAAGAGCTATCATGCGTAATTATGGTTTTTCGACAATCTAATATTTCATCTTGTCCTCGAGGTCATGTATCGATTATGTGTGGTTGAATGTGGGGATCATTGGATCCAATTCTACCGTTCTTAAGAGGTAATCTATAATTACTAAATCTAGCATTTTGATAGTGTTGTTGGAGGGTTTGTATGCTTGGACATATCCCTCGATAAGCATCTGATTTCTAAAGACCAAACTGTTATAACTTTAATTCATGGGAAATTGGGTTGTGAAATGGAGATGTTGATAAGAACTATGATTATTTGGGTAGTATGATTGTGAGTTGGTTGGTTCAGGTTCATCTCTAATTGTGGTGAGTTTTGATTTAGGATTTATTCATAGTTATGTGAGAAAGGATTTGTCCTGATGTTTGTGTCAAAGTCCTTGATAACATGTTGCAGGCATGTGTAGGATCAACTTTGGTGGTTATTGGGAATAGCTTTGTGGTTAGTTAAGTGTACATACAACAATAATTATCACTCGAGTGTTGTGATGACTTCATTTAGGCATTGTATGTGAGGATGTATAGGTATTCAATTAGTTGGCTGGGGACAAGGATAATATCATAAAGTGAGACCCAGTGTTGTTAAATAAGACCTTCGGTATGAGGAAAAACTGGTTGAAATTCTTGATCATGATGTTCGGAAGCTAAAGACATGCGAGACAAATATCCTCAGTAATTCGACGTTTCAGATACTACTCTACCCTTACTTTAGCCAGTCTTTCCTAGTTGATCACTCGGGGACGAGTGATGGGTATATTGGTATCTATTGTAACGACCTCATTTCCGTTGTTAGGGAAAGAATTGGGGCCAGAAAACTTTTTTGTTGTAACTTGAGATTTCCTAGCCTAGTCCAGATTTGGACGAAATCGGAGTCAGTAAGATCTAGGGAAATCTGGTAACAAATAAGAGATCTATCAATGAATTTAATTGCATGAGTAGATAGCTAAGATGTAAGGAACCCATACTACTTTACGGAATTGAATTAGGGTGACTAGAACTCCCGAAACTGATCTTAGCGTGAACGGGTATTTTTTTAGTGTCATGGGATGATGGTATGTTATGAAATGGGGCTTGGAATTCAAATTCCAGCATTCTGTCTCCATGCATGCCGATGTAGCGGGATGGATGCCGATGTAGCGAGGCTTCTATAGAGGGATGGGTCCCGCTATAGTAGGATAGACGCGACTTAAGTCGGAAATAAAATCCCAAAAATATTTTATTCTGCACTTTTCGACTTTGAGATCTAGGAGACGAGTTCTTGACCATTTTTCACCATTCTTGAGGCTAAAGGTAAGGTTTTAACTCCTCAAATCTATTTTTCGATTCGTAAAACGTAATCTAATGGGTAATTATCGACGGGGGAAGGTTTAATCCGGAAAATATGGTGGAAAAAGCCCTAATCTGGGTATGGGGATCAAGGGTTTGGTCTAGGGTTATTGGGTTTGTTATAATCCGGATAATTATACCTTGATTTGTTGATCATTGCGTATAAATTGTTGTTTGTAGACCTAGAACAAGCGGAAAAAATCTGGAAATATAAGATTCAAGCTTGGCGATTCAAGGTAGGTGATGGTTGTGATTTCATGATTGTGTGACATATGTTTGTTCTTGCTTCATTATAATACGTGTATGTATGCAAATGTTGCATTATTGATCACACTAGTTGTAAATGAGATAGATGAATGATGAATGTCATGAATCATGACTTGATTGTATGATTTGAGAATATACTTGTGATTGTGATTGTGGCTTGTTGAATGGATCGGGTGTTGCGTTTCGACACACTAACTTGGATCGGTTGCCACGTCCGGCATAAATATGGGATCAGTTGCCACGTTCCGACATAAATATGGAATCAGTTGCCACGCTCCGGCATAAACATTGGATCGGGTACCACATTTCGGTATGCTAACAGTTTGGGTTTGGGTTCCATGAGAGGACCATTGATTTGTCGTAACTGTATATCTTTTGACAAATGTGAAATTATATGTTGTTCGTAAATAATGTTGATATTGTATATGTTCGGTGTATGCATGTTATTATTATGTTGTATTGGCTTATGTATGTTGCACTTAGTGAGATAGCCGTGTGATCCTACCAGTACACCGTGGTTGTGTACTGATACTGCACTTGCTCTTTCTTTGTTGAGTATAGGGCACCTTCAATCGGCTATTGATAGAGCTCTGGTAGGTGACTATTGAGCGTGACCGGATTCAAGGGTGGGCCATTTCTTTCAGGCTGCCATAGATCTTTCTTGTTTAAGTCCACTCTTTTCAAACTCAGATAATTTGCTTAAGGTGTTTGTTTAGTTTCGGGGCTGTACCCTTTGTTCTTGACTTGTCGTTAGTAGAGTTTTTGTACAATGACTTTCAGATTATAAGGGTTAAGACTTCCGCATTAGTTTTGGTTAAGTTATTTGTTTAAACCTTTGGAGTTTATGGGAACTCCGTATTTTTATTGTCATTTAAATCTGCTTCCGAATCTTAAATGCATAGTTTTTGGTTAAGTTGTTTAGTCTGGGTTGTAGTAATGGTTCTCCCACCGGAGGGTTAGTGTGGGTGTCAATCACGACAGTCTGGATCGTGACACGATCTATCTTTAAAATAAAAAAATTATAAATCAATTATGTAAAAAATTAAAAGTAATGTATCATCCAAATTTCATTTCCTTCATTTTTAAAGGTTAATCATAATATGAAATGGAGATTTGATCAATGGATCTTGTGCTAAATTTCTACGTTGTATGACTATGGTTTATTGATAGTCAAATGCTATGGTTTATTGATAATCAAATGCTTAGCATGAATAAATTACTAATAAGGCAATACAATGTTAAAACAAGATAAAATATGTATGTCTTTTTGATAGGGTATACTCAACCAAAAAGGACACATTTATTTTTCTTTTGATAAATTATTATATGGTCAACTTAAATTATTGATACCATTTCTATGCGAAATTGATTTGTCTGAGATTTTCACTCATTTGAGGTATTTTTAGTTCAACAAATAGTGTCCTCACTACATAATTATATCCTTATATGATGATATTTTGATGTTTTGCATCTATGAAGGTTCAAGGTCAAGGTAAGGAAATGCAAAAAGGCCAAAAACATTGAAAAGAGTGAAAACTCCGAATTGAGGACCGCCTAGTACAATGAGTGGATCGCCCAAAGTGATTGGACTTCGACTAAAGTGGCAGTGATAACTTATGAGAATATAAAAGGCAGGTCGGCGAAGACAGGCACAAGCGGTGATTCACTGAAGCAATTAGGCGAAGTGAAAGTCCATCGCCTATAGTGATAGGAGACTAGACCAAATTGAAGGCTAAAATAGGAGAACAAGGTGGTCATCAGTGATTCGCTGAATGTGAAAGGTTGACTCAATCCAGTTCGCCAAGTGAGATTCAAACATCTGAAGTAAAGAAAGGGTGACCTAAAAAACAGAATGGAGATCCGCCGATCAAGTAGGCATGCCTGACTAATGTCACCTTATAGTCACACTTGGGATTTTGGATTAATTTTTGGGAAAGTTATAAATATCCCAAAGGAAAGAGAAAATTTAGAAATTGAGAAAACAACGAGTTTTGGGATTTTGAACAATCTTGTAATTGACTATTAAAGGTTCAATTCAAAGTGGATGTTGAAGATTATTGCTAATTGTCGACACTTTGATGACTGAAAATATAATTGATATAATTTATTTCCCTTTATGATGTTTGGCTAAAACTCCAATTCTAGGGGTGTGATTGTGGAGTTGGGTATTAATTTAATTTAGTGGGTCTAGTGCCATGCTCTATTTTTATGTTATTTATTCATTTATTTGAGCTATCAAGGATGAGGTCAATTTATGGGTTAAAATTGCAAATTTAATCCTACCATAGATCTTCGATTGATGCTTGAAAGAAATTAATTGAAGTGGGTAAATAGCTTAATACTTGCAAATTGGGTTTGTATTATTGTACTTTACTCGAAAGAGAAATTGTAGTTTCGATTCTAATTGGGATTTTGGATTAATTTTTGGGAAAGTTATAAATATCCCAAAGGAAAGAGAAAATGTAGCTTTTTGATATTGATAAAACATAGAGTTTTAGGGTTTTGAACAATCTTGTAATTGACTATTAAAGGTTCAATTCAAAGTGGATGTTGAAGATTATTGCTAATTATCAACACTTTGATGACTGAAAATATAATTAATATAATTTATTTCCCTTTATGATGTTTGGCTAAAACCCCAATTCTATGGGTGTGATTATGAAGTTAGGTATTAATTTAATTTAGTGGGTCTAGTGTCTTGCTCTATTTTTCTGTTCTTTATTCATTGATTTGAGCTATCAAGCATGAGGTCAATTTATGGGTTAAAATTGCAAACTTAATCCTAGCATATAAATTCGATTGATGCTTGAAAGAGAGTAATTGAAGAGGGTAAATAGCTTAATACTTGCAAATTGGGTTTGTATTATTGTACTTTACTCGAAAGAGAAATTGTAGTTTCGATTCTAATTGGGATTTTGGATTAATTTTTGGGAAAGTTATAAATATCCCAAAGGAAAGAGAAAATGTAGCTTTTTGATATTGAGAAAACATAGAGTTTTGGGGTTTTGAACAATCTTGTAATTGACTATTAAAGGTTCAATTCAAAGTGGATGTTGAAGATTATTGCTAATTATCAACACTTTGATGACTGAAAATATAATTAATATAATTTATTTCCCTTTATGATGTTTGGCTAAAACCCCAATTCTATGGGTGTGATTATGGAGTTAGGTATTAATTTAATTTAGTGGGTCTAGTGTCTTGCTCTATTTTTCTGTTCTTTATTCATTGATTTGAGCTATCAAGCATGAGGTCAATTTATGGGTTAAAATTGCAAACTTAATCCTAGCATATAAATTCGATTGATGCTTGAAAGAGAGTAATTGAAGAGGGTAAATAGCTTAATACTTGCAAATTGGATTTGTATTGTTGTACTTTACTCGAAAGAGAAATTGTAGTTTCGATTCTAATTATCAAATCTACTAAAAAGAGAGATTTTAGTAAGGTATTGAGTTGATTTGTATTTTGCATGGATGATATCGAAAGAAGATTCTACAATATGATGTATTGAGATCGAAAGAAGAATCGTGTTGTTGACGATTACCCAACCTATCCATGTTTGTCTAGCATTATTAAGCAAGCACTTGTACCTCTATTTGATGTTCATACCAACTCTCACACCCCTAGATCGTCTTTTACTTGCTTAAACCCTATTTTTAGTTGAATTTTGATAATTGATTCCAAAATCTTTTTCTTAAATTTGGTGGAATCTCCACCCATTTTAACCCGGGCACACTTTGGCTGTTTTGAAATCTTGGATACACCTTTGAGCACATGTTGAGGAATGATTGGAGAAAATCGAGACTCATTCCAAAAAGGTAGAAACATTGTTGGCCGGGGGTGGAGCAAGGTAAGGCTGAGGGGTTCATCCGAACTCCCTTTGGCGAAAAATTACATTGTTTATACATGCTTAATATTATTTTTTTATGCATATATAATATAGATGTTGGACCCCCTTAGACTTTTTCTAGTGTTTACTTATTCAAATTTTGAACCCTCTAAGATCCTTTAAGAACTCTTGAGATAGTTATGACTCGCAAAATTTGTGATCTATCAGGTCACAAAATTCATATATCTTTTGTTTTGTTCTAAGATCTCACATGTTTAAAATTAGTAGCTTTTTGCAATTTATCGATCTTTTCCGTTACTAATGATATCTCAATTTTTCATATGAACTCTCTTCTTAAGGACCAAAATAGTTAGTATCCCTTCTTTATTTTATAATAATTGAACAATGGAGAGAACTTTTGAAAAAAAGATTATTTCTTATTCTTTCATAATCTGCCTTTAAAATTAGTTATGAACTCATTATATAGGCTAACTTCTTTTGTGATCATGCAATCAACATAATTTTGTAGGAGAAATGATAACAGTTGAGTGATTTTTTTAATTATAAAATAGGGTTGAATAACTTTTCAAAATAATTATCATTAGTTGAGTACTTTTATGTTACAACATAAAGTTTAATGACTTTACTATTATAACATTGAATGACTTTTGAGGTAATTATCATTAGTTGAGTGCCTTTGTGTTACAAAATAAATTTGAGTGAGTTTTTGAGGATAAAAATTATTATTTGAGAGACCATACCAAAAATTAACTCTACATTATATAAATATATCAGGGCTCACATTAGGGGGAAAGTTTATCAGAATTGAGATGTATACTGATACTTAAGAATGTGAGGATACCGGCCCGACCATGGCTGCCACCGTAGCTTCGATTGTAGAATGGTCAACAAGACGTAATTTCCTTTTTCTTATTGTAACCTCTACTTGATTTTTTATTTTCTTTTGTCAATGATTATACACTACTACTACAGTACTACTATACTACATATTCATAGAATTGCAGGGGATCTCCCATTGGGAGTCTCAGGTTTGAAATCTTGCTATATGTTTTCTCATCGGGGATTGTCTAGTGCAGTATCTCTCCTATGTGGTTTTTGGGAAAGTTTTACTCCGTCAATCCTAAGAAGAGTAGTGTTTGTGGGTTTCCTTGTCATAAATAAAAAAGAAAAGGAAATGATGAAGGGTAGAGGGTGGACCCATGATCTGATTAGTTTCCCACTCTGCGCCATTGACCATGGGGATTCTTGGCTATAAAAAAGGGTAAAAATAGTGAACAACAACAATGACATAGATGCTTTTATTTTATTGGACCACTATCAATTCTTTATTCATGGAAAGAGTACAACAACATATTTAGTGTAATTCTACTAGTGGTGCCTGCGATATCGGCTCAAAGAAGTTGTATAGATTTGTAAAATTAATTGTAGCTACAATATTATCCAACACAGAGTGCACTTTTGAATGGTAACCAAAAATATTGTGTTGGAGATTCGTACTTTTATAATAGTATAAGATAAAAAGATGGAAATATTAGCATATAACCAAATACCCAATCAATACCCCAGTGTAAAGTGAAAACTTAACTTTCTTAGACAAGTACATTTGGAGGGAAGTTAAAATGTATTAACATACCTAAAATATTTAACACTGTCCCAAATTTGCCTGAAATTTTAATGATACAAGCAATCAAGTTCTTTAATATTTGTGCTTTCCTCAATTTTTGTTTTGTTTGTAGAAATTTTAGGTTGTACAGTTCAGACCGGAATCGCAAATGGAGGTGACCGGCAGGAAGAAGTTTATGAAAATGTATTGTTTGCAATGGTATTTTTTATCTGCACAAGATTTTGAAAACTGTGGAAATTTGATGTGGATTTTGATAAACTGGCTGGTTATAACATTATAAGAAATAGCTGAATATTTTTGAAATATTGCCTATGATTTTAGAGTAACATATGAGGTTTACCATACCAAGTGTTTAGTTAAATTCATGGTCGCACCCCTCCCCGCAAGGTGCTTTATGTATTCCGTTTCTTAAGAGGAAATAAAATATTGAGCATGATAATGGGTAACTTGTTGGAAACGGGTATATTGTCAATTGAGGAGTACTAATGCAACTACATCTCAATCCCAAGCAAGTTGAGGTTGCCTATATGAATCTCATTGTAGACGACGCTCTATTTAAGCTTGTCTTGGTTTAATATTGTCAACAACAAAAAAATAGTTTCACAAGCACTCGAATAATTGAGAAGTGAAGTATTATTTGATAAATTAACAAATTAGAGAAAATTAGTTGTTGAATGTTGTGATCGTATTAGCAAGTTTGAACCTGTGACACCCCTCTAACCCATACGTCACAAATTCACCCTTACATCATTTTAAAAGATATATTTTTTATGACTAGGGAATCCGCACTCGCTATTCTTAGGGTTTGCACAAAGTAAACTTCGTCCACATACCACATAGGAGAGATAAACCACACTAAACAACCCTGCGCGACAAGCCATATTGAGAAAGCATGCAGGGACATTTTAAACCTGAGACTTTTCTACGAATATGAAGTAGAAGTAGTAGTGAATTATCCAAACAATTATGTTGGAAGTTAGTGAGATTTTTGTCACATCACCTTCCATGGGCCCCTGTACGGGTTGCATCGATGGATTAGTTTGACCATCAAGAGATTGTAGACCATGCTATTGCCAACCTACCAGATGTAACAGCTTCAACAGTCTTCCATGCAGCTTCAGCAACCACATTCCATCGATGGTCGAAACTAATCCACAAATGCAATCCGTGCAGGGTTCCATGGATGGCAATGCAACATTCATTTGTTTTTGTATCGCACTCGTGAACACATGCACCCTTCCCTAGATTATGTGAAGTAATGAAACTATTCACGTAAATTACTTAAATTTCATGTGGGAACTCAGGCTAAAATTCGAAAAATATATATCCATCTCCTAATTTTTCTCTGTTTGAATCTTTAGCAAAACTTTCACAAAAAAGATCATTAAAAAGCATTAGGGTTTCAGTGTCTCCCAAAAGCTCCCTCAGTGCACATTAGCTTAACGCTCATTGGGAAGGATACAGAGACAGTAGGAACTGTGAAAAGCATAGGAGGAAGAAGCTCTGCAATGGGTACCAATGGAACATTAGATGCGAACAATCTGTCAATAGGAGTAGTGATTCAGGAATTGAAGGGAAGGAAAAGAGGATTCTTCGGCGACTGTAGAGAGGGGTCGATAACCTGAGAGCAGTTCCATTTGGAAGAGCTTTGATATTACGTAGCTAGCGAATGCTGGGTTCAAACTCGAATATATCAATCTTGAGAATGTCGGGGATAAATTAATTGGGGAAATTGACCTGGAGGATATAAGCTCAGAAGTGGATTACTGGTAGAATGCAATGGTATGTCATGTGTTGGGTGCACTCCCACCATTTGCAGTACTAAATAGCTATGTACAATGAATTTGGGGGAGATATGGCATTAACAGAGTTGCTATGATGAAGAATGGGATCCTGCTTGTGCGATTTGATTGTGAACAAGGGAACATAGATGCATTGCAAGAGGGAATCTATCACTTTGACAATAAGCCATTCATTGTCAAAGCATGGTCACCTGAAATGGAGTTTTCCAAGGAAGAGTTGATGACAGTTCCTATATGGATTAAGCTGCCTGGGTTAGACTTCACATATTGGAGTGCAAAAGGGTTGAGTAAGATTAGAAACCTAGTGGGGAAGCTGTTATTGGTCGATAAGCAGACTGAAAAGAAATTGGGGCTGAGCTTTGCGAGATTGCTAATAGAGGTGAAGGTGGATAATGAACTGCCAGAAGAAGTGATGTTTCGAAATGAAAAGGGAATAGTGCTTACACAGAAGGTGTCCTATGATTGGAAGCCTTCCTTATGTGAGCGTTGCAACAAGTATGGACATGTATATGCAGAGTGTAGGAAGCTGAATCCTACACCAAAAATTACGACTAGGACAAGGGTAGACAGAAAGAAAATAGAGGCAAGGAGAAGAGGGTTGAACAAAGGAGAATTCAGCAGGGCAATGGAAAACAGATGGGTAGGGATAACGCTAGTACACCTACAGCTGTGATTGTAAAAAATACATTCCAATCTTTGACACTAGAGGAAGAGCAAGAGATGGCTGCAGAATCATTCAGAAATGGTGGGGCTGAAAAACCAATCCCTGGGGGGAATGGTTAATGTATTATGTTGGAATATAAGAGGTCTAAATGGCCTCTCTAAGCAGAAGGAGGTAAAACTCCTCTGCAATCAGCTTGAAGTGAACATTATTGGTCTGTTGGAGACTAAAATAAAAAGTAATAATATGGAGTTTATTGCAAGTAATCTCTTCGGGGGTTGACAGTATCACACAAATCATTCTTCCCACTATAATGGAAGGGTTTGGGTGATGTGGAGAGAAGATATGCGTGAAGTAACAATTTGTAGTGAGAATGCACAAGCAATGACATGTCTTGTTAACTATATTCCCCTACAAAAGGAATTTTACATGACATTTGTCTATGCTTATAATGGGAGGGAGGAAAGGAAAGAATTGTGGAGGTATTTAACTCAAATAGGGCTGGAATGAAGAAAGTCTGGACGATTCTCGGAGATTTTAATGTTCTGCACAGTGAAGATAAGCTGGGTGGCAATCCAGTAACTGATTTTCAGAAATGGCTAGATGTATGCGTGTTAGAGGAAATGGCAAGTACTGACAGTACATATACTTAGAACAACAAAGGGGATCATAGTAGAGTGTATTCCAAGATTGATTGGGTCTTCATGAATGGGGAATGGTTAGATGAGATACCCGAATGTCGAGCTCATTTTATGCATGAAGGGCTGGAGCCTTCGTTGCTTGACCAGAACATGAAAATATTGTGTGTTAGGTAGTCTTGATTCTCTGGGCCATTAAAATTTCCGCCAAATAGCTCATCCTTTTAAATTCTCTTCCAATCACTTTCTCTTCTTTTAACAGTACTACACACGTAGGGTTAATCTGAAGTTGTTCCTGCACTATTCTCACCTTGTCTCTTAGTCTATTCACCTCGTAACTAAGATTGTTGAAGTGCTGCATATGTAACCTTCTTAGTGTCTGCTTGAGCCCCTTCATTTTCATTACAACTTTGTACATTTGACACCCTTCCACTTGTCTTTTCCAACCCAGTGTGATAATGTCTTTAAATTGCGGTTGTGAGCTCCACATGAAGTAGCATTTGCAAGGTTTTTTTCTTTTTAGATTTATCAGCCAGCAATTTAATATGTATTGGGATGTGCAGTAACACAATTGTAGGATGGTAACTTACAGGTTCAAACTGAACCTAGTCAGATTGCAGAAATTTTTGTGAACTATTACAAGAAGCCACAGGGTGAGACGGGCACAATACCAAGACAAAAAGCTTCTAGTATGTTTTTGAAGAATGGGAAGACATTATCAGTGGAGCAGCCGATGAAACTATTACCTGAATATACGATGAAAGTGGTAAAAGATGCTATCTTCAGTATTAAGACAACTAAGAGCCCTGGACCTGATGGGTACACGAGTGGTTTTTTCAGAGATGCTTAGGACATTGTAGGGGAAGAAGTCACAGATGCCATTTTGGAATTCATGAAGAATGGTAGAATGTTAGGGAAACTTAATGCTACTATGATTACATGAATTCTTAAGATTGTGAAGCCACAAAATGCAAGTCAATTTCGACCAATCTCTTGCTGTAATGTGATTTATAAGGGTATATCTAAGCTTCTAAGTGCAAGATTGAGGAAGGTGCTACCTCATGAGTTAGTAAATGAAACACAAGCTGCATTAATAAAGGGAAGATCATTAGTTCATAATGTTCTCATTTGTCATGATTTGATGAGGCATTATAGAAGGAAGACTTCACCAAGGTGTTTGATGAAGATTGATTTGAGGAAGGCTTATGATATGGTACGATGGGAATTTGTTGAAGAAATGCTACAAGGATATATGGTTTCCCACCTAAGTTTTACCAACTTGTAATGACTTGTGTAACAACAACAAAATTCTCTATCAAAGTCAATGAAGACTCATGGTTTTTCTGAAGGGAAGAGGGGACTGAGGCAAGGGGATCCTATCTTCCCCTTGTTAATTGCACTGATCATGAAATGTATGTCAAGGGTCTTGACAAAGATGGGGAAATTTTCAGATTTCAAGCATCAACCTATGTGTAAAAAGATGAATATGAACCATCTAATATTTGCGGATGATTTGATGATTTTTTTGCAAGGGGCATGAAGAATCAGTAAAAAGAGTGGGAGAGGCCTTATCACATTGCTCCCAAGTTACTGGTCTAAGTCCAAACTCTGAGAAGTCAAGTATCTACTTAGAAGGCGTGGAGGATGATATGAGACAGAGACTACTGGAGTAGACGGGCATTGCATGAACTGGAGTCGAGAATGCAAGATTGGTATGTAAATGATCATTATTGTTTTGACTGGGAATGGCCAATACTCGATAACACAGCGGTACCTTCATATGATGGACAATAACATATGGGATTAGATAATGGCAACTTAACATGTGTTCTTAGATTTGTAAAAGAAAATTGGGCCATCTATAATAAATTTTACAAGAAAATTAGTGAAGCATAAATAAATTTGACCACCAAAATAATAAATTTAAACGAGTCATTGAAACAAAATATTAAAAAAAAAAACATGCGAGGAGGATCAAATATACTCCATGTGGATTATAAATATTTTTAAAAAATAATTAAAAATTAAACTAAAATTAGTTTTTTTCCATTTCCGTTAGAGAAAAAGGGTATATGTGAGTCATTTGTTTAATAGTAAGGGTAAGGGTATATATGTGTCACTTTCATAACGAGGGATATATCAACTCTAAATAATAGTAAGGGTGTTTGAGTTGTTTCTGATTGAAAAGCACCATAACTTTTTCACCCACTATAGAAAATCTAAACAACAGTAGGAGATAGACGTGCAACGCACGTTCCCAGAACTAGTATAACTTAAATACAATCACACTCTAGGTTAGGATTTGAAAGGTTATATGAATCTTTAACCTTTCCTTTTCCCTCCAACTTTGAAAATTACTCTTTCAATGACTTAAAAGTGTTCAAAGTTGTATTTCTTTTTGCTACTCATGATGTCTACATGTCTTCTTTGTGATAGGAGCAAAATGGTTGAGTCTTCAAACCAAATTTTGTTTGATTATAGCAATTATATATGTACAAATCAAATTATGGACCACTATTGGCAACTTAACTTTGCATTTCTTTATCAGTCTCATTTTCTTTTAAATATGATTTTTGTTTAGTCGCAGGGGAACTTTGAAAGAACAATAATGTTGTTTCCATGTGATCCATAGGTCACCTTCAAAGCGTGGAAACACTAATGCTTGCATTATAATAGGTTATCTACATCATACCCCTTAAAGTGCTACCCTTCTCCAAATTTTGTTAATGCGAAATGACTTGTGCATCGAATAACCCTTCTATGTTTTTCTATTTATTCAAATACCCTTTACTTTGTGTATGTATATGCTGATGAGCCATTGCAAGAGGTAGAAATGTCCAAATTGATGCAAATCCACTACTTCTAAGAGATGATAGTGGACATTTTGGGAAACTACTTAGTGAACACCAACATTTGTTTGGGGATAGAAAAGATGGATTAATATATGCTTGATACGACGAAAATATTTATTTTTTTAAAAAGAAAATCATGAAAAAAGTTGAGCATATTTTTCCATCAAAAAGAGAAAACAACTTCCGTTATGAATGTGAAAGTCTTTTTTCTTGTAATAATCTTAACTTTTAATTTTATTTTACTTTTTTCCGTTATGAGTACTCAAGATTTTCGTTAATATACTTTACAGTTGGCTAATATAATTTATTATTAATTTTTATCTAGGTTGATAATTGAAAAAAATATGTTTTGCTTATCAATAAATATCCGAAAATAATTTTCATGAAAAAAGATATTTTCCAAATTTTTTTTTACTATGAATAATGATTTGGTGACATAAAACACACTATACATTTTAAAAGGGAAAAGGGTAAAAAATGTAACAAAAATGTCTTCCGTTTATAGTTTGGCTAAAAAATGTCCTTATCGTCAATACTTTGGTTAAAAATGCCCTTAAACTATGCGAAAGGAATAAAAATGCCCTCCATTTGTAATTTGCTCCAAAAATACCCTTATTGTTATTTAATGGATAAAAAATGCTCATTTCCAAATAAATATATATATTTTTTAACACATTCTTTTTCTAATAATATTTTTCTAAATTAGCAAATGTTTATCTTACTTCATTTCAAATTTTTTTTTCTTATTTTATCATCATTATTTTTTATCGTTATATAAATATAAATTAATGATGGATATACTATGATCTTATATATATATATATATATATTATCTGTCGAAAGGATACGTGAAATTATTCTATTTTAATTGATAAAATAAGATTAAGAAGAAAAAAAAATTTCCTACATTTTTATTTGTTAAAGTAATTTTACAAGAAAGAAAACAAAAATAGTGTTCTTTAATAATATGTTAATTATGAAGAAGATGTGTTTGAAAAGAAAAATAATATATTTATTCGGAAAAGAGCATTTTTGACCAATTTTGTAACTATAAGGGCATTTCTGGACCAAAGTACTGACTGCAAGGGTATTTTTGAATCAAAATATTGACGATAAGGACATTTTTTAGCCAAACTATAAATGGAGAACATTTTTGTTCCTTTCACATAGTTTAAGGAAATTTTTGACCCTTTTCCCATTTTAAAATGATTGGCCTAGGAAAGTTCTTATCGTTGGTCACAATCACATTAGCTTAGAATAAAGAGATATGTTGCCCTTTCCAAATAATACCATTTTAAAATAAAATAAAATATAGGTGGTGACAAAATTGAAAACATAAAATGAAAGTGAATAGAATGGCAACTCATTTTTTCACTTGCATCCAATTGATTTGTTGTGTAGTGGATTTCATATATCTACATCCCTATGGAGTATTAGGTAAGATTTATCTAAATTTTTATTTTTTTTTAAAAAAAATATCCTAAATAACTCTATAATATCACATATACTTAATTTCTTGATGTTTGATATTTATTTTAAAATTAATTTCTGGCAACGTGCATTGCACGTTTATTTCTTACTATTGTTATATAATTTAAAAATGTGTTATCAAATAGAAAATGCTTAAATCAACAATATTAATTTTACCAATTACATTTCATGTATTAAATAAAATACATAAAAAGGGATTGAGCATTTGGCATCAAACAAGAAGTATGTGAAATTAATTAAGATAATATAGTCTCTTCACTCTGTGTCACTGTGTGTGCGTCTTTTTTATGATCTAAATATCATTGACAATCTTTTATAGCCATGAATGGATAAAAAAAATCATGCAGGCTTATTGACAAGATTGCCTATTTTGTTTTAATGAGAAACGGAATGTGAAATATTTATATTATTTAAGTAAAGTTCTAGAATTAAAAGGCTATCAAAGAATACATGAAGATACACTTTCAAATTTTACAAGATTAAAAAGCAATTACATCCAAAATATAAAAGTGAGATAAAGAATTATCAAACTGGACTTCATACATACAACTATTCCAAAAGCTCATAATAATAGCTAAAAGATCATAACACCACAATGAGTTCATTAGAAATGTCAAAGGAACCATAATTACAATAAATCTTGAAAATCTAAAGACCCTAGGTTTGAATAGTTTATGAGTATATGAAGAACTAACTGAACTCTACAAATATAATGGATGAAAGGAACTCACTAGTGAAATCCCACATACCTGGTGACAAAATCTACGAAGAAATTCATTGGATTTTGGGGCTATACTTCGAAGAACAAACCCGCTTCTTCTTGGAAGAAACTGGCAACTTTTCCTCTTCTTTTTGCTCTAAGTTGGGTGAGTTTTTGGAGAATGAGGGTTCTGGGTATATCTGACTAGGTTATTAGGCTTGGATTGAGTAAAATGATGTAGTTTAGGCATCAAACGATATAGTTTAAATGTCAAACGCATAGGGGGGGGAATAAAAACAACCCTGACTTAACGCTGATGAAGTGCCACCCATGAGGGGTCTGACGGGCCGTTGTGTGAACCACTGCTCGTCAACTGGGTCGTGGTTGTGGCCCTGACCAACAGGGCTCTACTAAAACGAGCATAACTTTTTACTTCGAGCTCAAATTTTAGCAAACTCAGTGGCGTTTGAAAGTGGATTCAATTATCTTTGATCTGATAGGTCATGGGCCAACTAATTGAGATATTAACTAGCCATATTTTATATCATTCCAGCTGGACATTTGGTATCACTGTGCTAAAAGATATGACCGTTTGAAGTTGATCCAACATCCTTTATTTTCAAATAACTGCCGACCTTACCAACGGCCAGACCTACAGTCTATAGGTCCAACCACGGACCGTACTGGTCGGCCGTGGATGGGATCAAACACCCCTAAATCTTAGACCCCAAAGATGGGACCCCACCTACGGACCGTGGGTCCATCGACGAATAATGGACCACGACTGCATGTCTCATTTTCTTGGATCCAAGGTGTTACATAACAAATTAAGAAAAGCAACCTTAAATTTTTCCCAATCAAGAGGACCTGCATCAACCACCCTCTCCTCCTTCCATTATTCAAACAAAATTTGAGCAACACCCTTAAGCTTATAAGCGGCCAACTCTGCCTTCTCAATTGAAGTCACATCCATAATTCCTGATTATCTTGTAAACCTCATCAATGAACTCTTGAGGATCTTTCTCAACTTTAGACTTAAGAAATTCTAGAGGATTCATCCTTGTAAAGCCCCTCACTCTAGTTGCCGTCGTACCCACATTTGGGTTCACGGGAGACACAACCTCCCTATTTTCTTGAGTCATCATAGCTTAGGCTAATGCGTGAAATGCGGAACGAAACTCATCATTAGACACTTGCATGGCCAAAAGACCGATCGACACTTTGGGAACCTCTTGTCTCACATTTTCATGAACATTCCTTCTAACATAATTCTTTCATGGAGGCATATTCTATAAAGCATAAACAAGGGTTACGAGAGGAGGAATTTTATAGAGATAAAATCTATGACACGACTTTAGAGTAATGAAAGAAGTGGAATTTCTTAAATATATTATAACTACCTATTCAGAAATATGGTGCGCTGCAAACTCATGAACATGACTCTACTCGACGTGGCTTATGAGACATCCTTAGACTTTTCGAAACCTTGTGCTTTGAATACCAAGTTTGTCACAACCCAAAGTACACCCTAGACGTGACATGGCGTATAAGACCCCGAGAGGCCCTACACAAGCCACTTAGCGTACATCATACAAGAAAATATAAATAAAGATTAGAAAAGATAATATTTCAAACATCAAAGGAGTTTAGCAAAGTAGAAGTCTAAATAAGTTTCAAAAGTGATCTAATACATCATAAGGAAGGTAATTGGGACGTAACTCATACATCACATACAAGCCTGAAATAGAAATGACATAAAGCAATAAAAAAGTCTCGGTCCTCGGAACATGAGGACTCACTAATCTTCCAAAACTCAAAAGGATCAACTAGCCACGGGCAGAGGGAGAAGAATCGTCAACCCTACATTAGTGAAACAATATATACACAAATATGTATTATTATATGGAATGTACTAAGTATGAGGGGAATTCAATAAAACATGAGACGTGATCATAAGGGGACATAATAAAAAACATGATGTGCATGAACAGTTTTAAACATAGTAAAATCATTTAAAAAGATTCATAAATCATTGACACGGTCAATGTATTTTTAAATTATAAAGGAAGCTTCATAAAATATTAGTAGTTAACTTATTTCATTTTTTGGGAAGTTTACCATTAACCGACATAGACCATGTGAGCTATAGCATGGAATCCAGTGTCTGCCCCACACCAAAAAGGGGTGTCCTCACTTGCCAAGGTAAGGATATGAAGTCTGAGCTAAAGTGGATCCACTGACTAATGTCTACCTAAGACCATCATCCTATGGTGGCACATAATTTATGGGATATGGGTAATCACCGCTAGTCCACTCCGTGCTAAGCATAAATCCATGAAATAGTCATTAATCATATTTATATTATCATCCATGGAAAAGTACAATTAAGATACTAATCCAAACTAGAAACATCATAGAGTAGCTCCTTAGACCATGGGTGAGAAAACCTTTCGCCATCCATGATCTTTTCATAATAGCTTTGTAAGGCCCATAATCATTTAATTCATACAAAAAATACCCTACTATTAGTGGAAATAGTTTTAAAAATGTGATCTATAATGATGGTGCATATCTAGCCAATGAATCAAATCTCAGCCCGTACTCTCGGACACTCATGCCACCCTGTTGGAGGTTCAAAAACTGGTCCACCCGGCCATTCCTAATCTCTCGAGGCAAATAATGATCTATGAAAGCTTCTGTAAAGCTATCCTAAGTGGGTAGGGATGTATCTTTTCCCGTAGATCTCTCTCAAATTTCATACCACAATACTGCAACATCACGCAATCGAAATGCTGCTAACTCAACTGACTCTGTCGCTGAGGCATGCATGACTCTGAAGATCCTATGAAACTGATCAACAAAGTGCTGAGGGTCCTCTCTACGATATGTCCTTGTAAACTGTGGAGGATTCAAGGCAAGAAATTCACGAACTCTTGAACTTACAAATCCTTCAGAAGGTCCGACAACATCTGGCGTAATTGGCTGGCGCTGTGCAGCTACTAATTGTGCTAACATACATACTGCACTCTTGAAATCCTGGTCAGATGGAATAGGAAGAACTAGATGTGGTACTATTGGTGGAGCCGGGGGTCCTGTAGCCCTCAGAAGCTCCTGAAGTGGTGGAGAAGCTATAGGGGGCTGAGAAGATGTCTCCCCCTGGGTCTCACAATGGGCTGCCTCCACCTGTAGTACCTTGCCAGTACCCTCGCCTGCAGTTGTATTTAGTCCCTAGCTAGTTGTGGTCTGTCTGGTGTCAGCCATCTCTATCTCCATACAAATATCAATTATAAGCCAGAAACCTCAACCCTTAAGACACTGTTCTATAGCACGAGGTGAGCAAAAAGAAGGATAGTCATTCTAACATGTCCAGTAGCTTCTTGTTTTTCGAATGTGGTGCACAACACATTTATAAACAAGACTCTACTAGACACGACTTGCAGACTCCCTAGGATTCGACGTTGCTCTGATACCAAGTTTGTCACGCCCCAGATTCAAGGGGTGCAACTGGCTCCTAATGCCAAAACTCAGGCTCCTGCCGACCCTGCTGAACCATTTGCTACTAGCGCATGACAGCCACACGCAGTCAAGAAAACAAACAAGTATATCTCGGCTTAAATTTAAGCCCTCGGACGGCAAGGCCCCTGTAAACAGATCCATAAAAGAATCATCTACTCCCAAGAGTTCATATAAAGAAATAGCCAACTAGCACATAAGTCCTGATTGGGCCGTCGAGGCCACCATGATCTCTATACCAAAACTGAAAGCATGTATATCAAGACAATGCATCACATAACTAACAAGCTTCAGCAAACCAACAAACTAGGCCAACATGGCCATAACGTAGCTATAAACCCCATACACTAGTTTGCAAGCCTCTAAGAGTAGTAAAGATTGGCGGGAAAGGCCCCCAACCTACCCATGAAAATATATACAACAAAAGCTAACAAACCTCCCAACTCTGGCAGCTCCGGAGAAATGGGGCTAGCCAACCGGATAGAAGTCAATCCTGCTGCTGAGGAGGTCTACTGGGTCGTCTGTCGGGACCTGCATGCATGAATGCAACACCCCCAGAAAATGGGGAGTCAGTACAAAATAATGTACAGAGTAGGAAAGACAATAAACTATGAGCAGGTGTCCTAATATACTGGAGTAATCCGGTAAATAAATCATGAATAAGATAAACATACTGACCTACTCTTAAATCTAAACTTATCAAAAATAATAAAACAATAACCTAACCAAGCCCTCATAAGCTCGCCAGGTACAAACAACACACAAGACCACCTGCCCAGGCCCCCATAAGTCCAGAAGGTGCCAATCAGTCTATATACCCCTATCGGTAGTCCCCTAACCCCGTAGGCAGTCACCTAGCCCTATTAGGCAATAGTATAACCCCGTAGGCAGCACATAGCTCTCTTAGGCATTAATATAGCATATAGGCAACTCATAGCCCTCTTAGGCAACAACATGGCCCCGTAGGCAACTCATAGCCCTTCTAGGCATCAATATAGCCCTGTAGGCAACTCATAGCCCTTCTAGGTATCAATATAGCCTTGTAGGCAACTCATATCCCTTCTAGGCGTCAATAATGCCCTGTCGGCAGAACATAGTCCTTCTAGGCATAGATCACATTCTTGCAGCTAATCACAATAGCCCAAAGGATAACAATAACAATCCAACAGCTAAAAGCGAGCAATTTAGTTATAAGCAACCTATACAAATAGCCTCTAAGTCGTGTCCAACATAGGGACGCTACTACTGAATAAGAAACCTGATAAGAGAGGATTATATCCACTCGAGCAACCAACAATCAACAATAATGGCTACAAGTATAACAACAATGACAACTCAATTACATTGCTCCTAAGCTTTACGGAAACATGCCGTAAGAAGAGAATTGCCTTAACATACCTTTTTCGCTGAATTAACGTGACCTAGCGATTTTTACTCATAACTCCCTCGATACTCGATCTTAAGTTCGTAATACACCTCAAAACCTTCAAATATATCCAAACCCTTGCTGTCCCAACACTAAAGTGTGATATTCCACGAAATTGATAAAACAAATTATACCACGATGATGAGCCCAATGCGTAGAACAACTTTTGTCAAGGACTTAGGTCGTGAAAATCTACACTTTAGTTGATCCCAGAAATGGGTTTCTCTAATTTAGGTGGTTCTTCGCTAAAAAAATGAAGAAAAGGTTCGAAGAAGAAGATATATGTAAAGTTCCACCGACCTAGGGCCCCACCTCACGTGGCTGCTTGCGCAGTCGCACGAAAATACAAATATCTCTCTATTCTGAAGTCGTATGAACAAACGGTTTGATGCGTTGGAAACTAAACTCGTAGACCTTCGATTCGATAGGTTGTGGGCCCCATAAATCCTTATAGATTGGGAGAAAAGCTCTGAGACATTTGACCCAAATTTCAGAGAAATCTTTAAAAAGGAACTTACGATAACTTCCGCCAACTTTTATTTTGCCACTTACCTAACTTCAAAACTTGAGATGAAACACTTGAACACTTAAAATTGGACATACCACATCATTCTTAATTTATTACCCACCCTCTTTGGCTTTTCATGGAGATACGAGTAATTTTAGACGTTTCAAAAAGTTGGGATGTTACAAATTGTTAGTGTAATTTTTTCCCTTTTAGAAAAAATAGCAGGAAAAATATATACATTAACAAACAAAGAAAATCAAAGCTAGATGATTAGCCTGGAAAATGATATACCCATTAACAGAACACAACAGAAAATCAGGTTCTCTTAACACAAAATTTTGAAGAACTCCCAGGAATCATAACAAAATTATCGATTTTCGAACACTTCTAGCATCCATTGACCTAAAAACATGAATGTCGTTTTGATCAACTGAAAGATATCATAAAAATCAAAATAAGAAAAAGAATCAGCATTACGGGTCCAACATAGACGCAAATCACTACAATTTTCAATAGAAAGTCAAACAATTTTGTTCAGTGATAACAACAACCATAGAAAGGAGAATTGGGGGTAGTGAAAATAAAAAGAGAATTGGGGGTAACAAAAAAAGTGAAGATTAAGGGTAACGAAAATAGAAAGATTTTTCTAATAAGGGTTTTTAATAGAAGAGTCCAATTCAACAAAGTTATACTTCTTGGATTGGAGGAATCTTTTCTGGGATGCAACAATCAGTTACTTATGAATTAGTGACACACACTCAACAACTAGATAGAAGAATACAAACATTTGTCAATTTGGAACTACGCCGATCTATCACGACCCAAGGTAGCCCCTAGGCGTAACATAGAGTATATGACCCCAAGAAACCCCATACAAGCTACTTAGCTTTCATCATACAAGATAATAGAATGAAAGAGATTAAAAGACAGTTCAATATATCAAAGTTTTTATAAAGCATAGCGGAATCTAATCATTGCCTCAAGCCATCTAGTACATAAGAATGAATTCCAAAAATGAAAGTAAGGAAAGACTGAAAATGATAAATGTCTGATCCTCAAAGCATGAGGACTCACCAAAGATCAAAATCTCCTCTACGAACTGTAGCCACGAAACTGGCAACCCGGATTGCCGGACCCTACATTTAGGAAAATGTAGGCAAGAGTATGCGTTAGTGCAAAATATATACCTAGTATGATAGCCACGCACATAACATATAAAAACATGCTTAAAAGAGATACTTTCATGGAATGTAATGACCAAGCTAAAACATGAGATAAGGTTATAGAAAACATGAGTCATAAAAACATGGTCAATGCACATAGTCATCATCTTAAACATATATGAGATACTTCCTTGAAGTAAATTTAGTTCATCATAGCTTGCTTAGGAGAAGTAGCTTTAAACCGACATATAATACCATGAGAGCTATCATCATGAAATCCGGTGTCTCTCACACCTAAAAAAGTTGTCCTACTTTCTAAGATAAGGACCATGAACTTCTAGCTTATGTGGATCCACTAGCTAATGTCTATATAGACAATCCTATGTTGGCACATAGTTTATGGGACATGGGTAATCTCCACTTGTCCACTCGGTACTAAGCTTAGATTCCAGAAAATAGTTGTTATTCATATTCATCCTACCTCTTAAAGGAACATGGGTAATCGCCTCTTGTCCTTACATCATATGACATGGGTAATCGCCTCTTGGTTTTTAATTAGAGAGCATGGGTAATCACCTCTTGCCTCATCATTAGAATAGATCCTTATCACTGTTTCATTTTAGGTGAGAAAACCTTTCAACTCTAAGAACCCTTATTATGTGAGAAAACCTTTCACAAATCATGCTTTCATGTGTATATGAGAAATCCTTTCAACAACACAACAATAACAACATCATTGATACTTCACTCTTAAAGCATCCTTAAAACATTTACATCTATTTCTAAAGAACATACATAATTCTATAATTCACCTTTCATGGTTCAAAACCCACTTTCAATCATCAATATCTAAAAAACATGGGTTGGACATGGGTTCATGGGAATTCATCATTAAATCATGTAATTATATCAATTCATGCTTTATAGATCATAAAACAACCAAATACATCAATTATTAAAGGAGCCCATGACATGGAAGAAAACTGTAACTCAATTGGGGAAATCTATCTTTATAAGTTTGGTGCTCCTCCCTCCGTTCATTTATGTTCGAGTGAGTTTGCAAGGAGCTAAAGATTGAAATATAGATGTATCTGCATATTTCATATCTTGCATTGACTTTAAATCTTAAATTTCAATTCATCGACTCCGGTTTTTGTGTAATAAATAAAAGGGTAATATGAATAATAAAAATAAAAATATTATCAGTAAACAACATGTAAATCAACAATAATAGGAGCATTTATGTGATGTGTATGTAATAACTCACCATAAGTACAAATGTTAATCTGAAGTCATGAGCATGTACGAATTCTATGATTGCATTTTTTTTATAGATAAAATAACATATATATTATACATCATGATACCCAACATCCATAAAACAAATGAAAAATGAAATCACAAACAACATAAAGATCTAAAGCACTGATTTTTAAAATATAGTAGCTCAACCGAGAATAGAAAAGGTGGAGTAAGGATTTACCTCTTGTGATGTAATGAATTGTCCATTATCATAGGTCTCGTATCTACACTCGTTGTTCAAATAATTTTAAGAGAGATCGAAAAGGTAATAATAATTTTAACACCTCTAATTCGAGAAGATGGAAAAATGCACCTTCCCAAGATCTGCTGTCAGAACCAACCGAAGCCACCGATGAACCGTGTGTCAAACCATGGACTATAGGTGGGGTCCCATCATTGGGCCACAGTCGAACAGTACGGTCCCAGATTCAAAAAAGGATAAATTGTAGATTTTCAGAAGTTGCAGGTACCACCAACGGAGACCACCTACGGACCGTAGGTGTGGTCCGTGGTTGGTTACCTCAACTCTTCTAGAATTTTTTTCCAGAAAAGGCGTGACCCACGACGGGACCTACAGGCTGTAGGTGGGACCATGGTCCGTGGTCCAGGTCCTTGGATCATGACCCTCAACACCCCTCTTTGATAGTCAATAGACAAATAACAGGATGGACCATCAGTCAACTTACAGTCCGTCGGTGGCCCAAACAACTTTTAAGTTAGGGTCGTTTTGGTCTTTTCCCCTATGCGTTGGACACCTAAAATACATCATTTAACCCCTAAATTACATAGTTTTGGTCAGTTTAAGCCTAGTAACTGTAATATCTCGCAAACTGAAATAACTAGCAAGAAGCTAATAATTGGAAACAGTCATTTTTTTTGGAAAGAATGAAAATCTGGAAACTTTGTTAAGTTAGAATAAGTTGAATTTCGGTCAACTTCAAACAGACATAACTCCTAGATCAGGATGAGTTAGGTGTATTTCTAGATATGGTTGGAAATATCTTGGAATAACCTTTCCAACACCGCTGATTTTACGAGATTCCGAGTTCGTATGAGTGAGTTATTCCCTTTGGAAGTTGGGCTGTTTGAATAAGGAAAGCCTAATCCGGATTTGGAAGGGTAATTTAGTCTTTTCCTTACCTAATTATTCTAATTCGTTTTTAGGAGTTAATTGGGGGTAAAAATCAGATTTTAACCAGTTTAGAAAAGTTGAAGTTTCACGCTAGGGCTTGGAGAAAAGAGAAAAGAAGAGAAATGAGAATAGGAAAAACAAGATTCGCCAAGAACGATCTATTTTAGTTGTGGATTTCGCCAAGGAATTGATCCTACAAGGTATGTAAGTCTTTCATAGCGTTGGGTTCGTTCACCCACGCGCCAAACATGCTTAGTTCAGCAAAATTTGTCCTAAAAGAGTTTGAAAGTTGATGTTCTTGATAAGTATTCTTGAATTTGAATGTCGTTCTTGAATTGTGCTGAATTAAGGAGTTTCTGAGATCTTTACGTTGAGTTTTAGAGTTGTTTTGAGTTAGGTTCTTAAGTACATATGCTGGGTATCTGAATCTAAAATGAATTTGAGAACAATAGTCGAGTTTAGGTGAATTGGGGCTGTAAAATGAAGAAGGAAAAGTCGAGCAGGTTTTGGCACGCAAGTCCGCGTCACGGACTTGCTCCCTCAGTGAATTAAAGTCAGCTCCACGTCGCGGTTAGGACGTGGAATCCTGTCTCAAAATTAATTTTTGCGATCAAATATTTAAATGAAACTCCGCATCGCGAACTTGTTCCAAGACGGTGATTTCTTGATCTTTTCTCATGTTTAGCGATGCGGATTTGCTCTCTCAGTGAATTAAAGTCAGCTCCGCGTCGCGGTTAGGACGTGGAATCCTATCTCAAAATTAATTTTCGCGATCAAATATTTAAATGAAACTCCGCGTCGCGAACTTGTTCCAAGACGGTGATTTCTTGATCTTTTCTCATGTTTAGCTATCTACAAACACTCCTAAACATCATGAGATATTTTCTATCACAAATCTCAATCCTTGAATCCATAATTCAATTCAAGGAAGGTTAAGAGCCGAGTCAAGTGCAATTAAGAGTCAAGTTAAGAGAAGTTTATAAAGTTTTCAAAAGTCTTTCACAAACGTTTAACTTTGTTTTAAGACATTAGTTTCAAGTTAAGCAAAGAGTAAAGAGTTGAGTTCATTTTTCCAAAAGCTATAAGGGCACTAAGTATTCCCAAGAGTTTAAAATGTTTTCACATTTGAACAAGAAAGGGAAACACCAATTTCCAAGAGAGCTTTTAAGCTAAAGTTTTGAGTAATTATCTCAAACAAAAAAAAGAAGTTTTGATTTTAAAGCATATTAGCTAAGTATATTTTGGGAGTAGTATTGAGCACCGATATGGGGACGTGAGTTCATATTAACTCAAGTCTCCATAAACCATGTAGCCATCATGGGTAGTAAATGATCATACTTTTTAGATGACTCCTTAAGATGTTTTTAGCATAGACTAGTGGATCCACTAAGTTAAGAGTTCTATATGACGGCAAAGTATAGGACAGTTCTGGCAACGTGGGCAAGACGTTGTATCACCACTTAGGCACATAGTGGTGGTTGTCGGTTAGAGAAACTCCCACAGAAACTATATTACTTTGTTATATGACTAAAGTTGAATTTGTTATTGCATTTTCTTTAATGAACTAAGTTACTTTTACTGTTCTATAAAGCTTTTCATATATTACATGTGTTATATTGCTTTATATTGAGTTAAGTTATTCATGAGTTGAGAAGAGCCAAGGTAAGTGTTTCTTTCAGATTCTTTTGAAGCCTATGTTATGTTTAGCATTCCAAATCGCTTACTCGTACATTCAATGTACTGATGCCAGTTGGCCTACATCTTATTATGATTTAGACGCAGGTAACCAGAATCTGCATCCAGTGCCTCGTTGATCCAGTTTGAGCACTCAAAGTCTTGTGGTGAGCCTCCTTGCTTCCGGAGGATCCCTTTTATTGCTTTCAATTTTATTATTAATTCATTATGATGTCGTGGGCCTGTCCCGACATCCATATAAGTTGTTTAGAGGCTTCATAGACAGACAGTCAGTTAGTTAAATTCATTTGTCACTACTTTATTATTGGCTTATGTTTTGAGACTTGAGGTTGCCATTTTGGCTAAGTTTGAATGTTTACTTAAGGACATTCTAAGTTATTTCACAAGTTTCTTTTTAGACTATTTCTTTTGTTTAAGTCTTCTGCTGAGTAACTAAGCTAGGCCAAGGGTTCGCTTCGGGTCAGCAATGGTTCTCGAGTGCCAGCCAAGTCCAGGGTGTAGGCTTGGGGTGTGAGAAACTTGGTATCAGAGCACAGAGTTCAAGATTCCTAGGGAGTCTGTGAAGCAGTGTCTGTAGAGTCCTAGTTATTGGTGTGAAGTGCGCCACATCTATAATTAGGAGGCTGTAACACTTAGGAAAAATTCTCACTTCTTTCATAGTTATTTCATGCGTTAGAGTTTGATCTCTAAACGGATTCTTCTAATTCGTACTTGCGCATGTTTTCAGATAATCATGCCTCCACGAAGAGCTGTCATAGGTCATTCTGCTGGGGCTAATGTTGAGGAGCAAGAGTTACCAAATGCACCTGAAGTGTAACCTCAAGGGGAAATCACTAATGTTGAATTCAGGGAAGCCATAATGATGTTAAGTCAAGTTGTGACTAACCAGGTTGGGCAACAAAGAGGATCTAGACATGAAGTGGCTGATACTTCAAGGATTCGTGAGTTCTTCAAGATGAACCCTCCATGTTTCACAGGTTCAAACACTACTAAGGATCCAGAGAGTTTTGTTGAGGAGCTGAAGAAGGTAGTTGATGTGATGCATGTTGCCGATATTGAGCGAGTTAAACTAGCTGCATACCAATTGAAGAATGTTGCTAGGACTTGGTTTGACCAGTGGAAGAATGGTAGAGCTGAGGAAGCACCACCTGCGAGTTGGGCATGTTTTGAGGAAGCTTTCTTGGGGCGTTTCTTTCCTCAAGAATTGAAAGAGGCTAAGGTACGGGAATTTCTTACTCTTAAGCAGGATTCCTTAAGTGTGCATGAGTATGGGTTGAATTTCACCCAACTATCCTGTTATGCTCCAGAGATGGTTGCGGATACGAGGAGTAGAATGAGCTTGTTTGTCGCTGGGCTGTCTCGTCTGTCGAGCAAGGAAGGTAGGGTTGCGATGCTAATTAGGGAATGGATATATCGCGGTTGATGGTATATATGCAGCAGGTTGAAGAAGAGAAGCTGAGGGATATGGATGAGTTCAGAAATAAGAAAGCTAAGACAGGGAATGAGTCCAGGCAGCAAAAGGGTAATGTGAACCGTTCATCCTTTCAACAAAAGCAAAAGGGACATGCTCCATCATATTCTAGTGCTCCTGCACCCAGAAACATAGGTGAGCATAATCGTCAGAATTCACAGAACTTCAGAGCTAGACCTGCACAGTATCAAGGTAGTGTGGCACAAGGAGGTAACTGGGATCCTGCATGTGCTAGGTGTGGTAGAACCTAGCCAGGTAAGTGTCGTGATGGCCAGACAGGTTGCTTCAAGTGTGGGAAAGAGGATCACTTCATGAAAGAGTTCCCTAAGAACAGGCAAGGTAGTGGGAATCTGGGAAATAGAGCTCAATCTTTATCAATTGCTCCACTAGACAGCGTTGCACCTAAAGGAGCTACATCAGGTACCGGCGGAGGAACAAACTGTCTTTATGCGATCACTAATCGCCAAGAGCAAGATAACTCTCCAAATGTTGTCACTTGTATGATTAAAGTCTTTGCTTTTGATGTTTATGCTTTGCTAGACCCAGGAGCAAGTTTATATTTTGTAACCCATTATGTTGCAAATAAGTTTGATATTATTTCTAAAAAACTGTGTGAACCCTTTTGTGTTTCTACACCTGTTGGGGAATCTATTCTAGTTGAGCGAGTATATCGTGATTGTGTCATTTCCATCAATCACAAAGACACCATGGCTGATTTAATTGAGTTAGACATGGTAGATTTTGATGTCATTCTAGGTATGGACTGGCTTCATCCTTGTTATGCCTCCATTGATTGTAGAACTCGAGTTGTTAAGTTCCAAGTTCCTAATGAGCTAGTCTTAGAGTGGGAAAGTAGTACAACAGTGCCTAAGGGTCGTTTCATTTCGTACCTAAAGGAAAGAAAGTTAGTTTCTAAGGGTTGTGTCTATCACTTAGTCCGAGTTAATGACTCAAGGGTTGAGATACCTTCCATTCAGTTAGTTCCTATAGTAAAAGAGTTTTCAGAAGTTTTTCTAGATGATCTACCCGGAGTCCCTCCTGAGAGAGATAGACTTCAGTATACATGTTCTTCCAGATACTCATACAAAATGGCACCAGCAGAGTTGAAAGAGCTTAAAGAGCAGTTGAAAGATCTCCTAAATAAGGGTTTCATTCGACCAAGTGTCTCACCTTGTTGTGCTCCGGTCTTGTTTGTGAGAAAGAAATATGGTTCCCTTAGGATGTGTATAGATTACCGCCAATTGAACTAGGTTACCATCAAGAACAAGTATCCTCTTCCTCGAATCGATGATCTTTTCGATCAGCTTTAGGGTGCTTCTTGTTTTTCTAAGATTGACCTCAAATCTGGCTACCATCAATTGAAAGTAAGGGAATGTGATATTCCCAAGACAACATTCAGGACCCGCTATGGTCATTATGAGTTTTTGGTCATGTCGTTCGGTTTGACTAATGCACCTGCAACATTCATGGACCTTATGAATATAATTTTCAAACCCTATTTAGATATGTTTGTTATCGTCTTTTTTGATGACAACTAATCTACTCAAGGAATGAAGAAGATCATGCTAACCATTTCAGAATATTTCTTCAGACTTTGAAAGATAAGGAGTTATATGCTAAGTTCTCTAAATGCAAATTTTGGCTTGAGTCTGTGTCATTCTTGGGTCACATAGTTTCTAGTGATGGAATTAGAGTTGATACCCAAAAGATAGAGGCAGTGCAGAGTTGGCCTAGACCCACATCCCCAATGGATATTAGGAGTTTCTTGGGCTTGGCTGGATATTATAGAAGGTTCGTAGAGGGGTTCTCATCTTTTTCGTCCCTTTTGACCAAGTTAACTCAGAAAATAGTAAAGTTTCAATGGTCTGAAGCTTGTGAGAAAAGCTTTCAGGAATTGAAAAAGAGGTTGACTACTGCCCCAGTGTTGACCTTACCAGAAGGTATGCAAGGCTTTGTTGTATTTTGTTATACGTCAAGAGTTGGTTTGGGTTGTGTACTAGTGCAAAATGACAAAGTTATAGCTTAAGCCTCCAGACAGTTGAAATTCCATGTGAAAAATTACCCAACCCATGACTTAGAGTTGGTTGTTGTAGTATTTGCTTTGAAGATATGGTGTCATTATTTATATGGTGTTCATGTAGATGTATTCACTTATCACAAGAGCCTTCAGTATGTGTTCACTAAAAAAAATCTTAATCTCAGACAAAGGAGGTGGTTGGGATTACTCAAGGATTATGACATGATTATTCTTTATCACCCAGGTAAGGCTAATGTTGTTGCTGATGCTTTAAGCAAGTTGTCTATGGGTAGTACCGCCCATGTTGAGAAAGAAAAGAGAGAGTTAGCGAAAGATATGCATAGACTTGCACGCTTAGGAGTCCGACTAATGGATTCCACAGAAGGAGGAGTAGTGGTGATGAATGGGGCTGAATCATCATTAGTGTCAGAAGTGAAAGAAAAACAAGACCAAGATCTCATTTTTCTTCAATTGAGGGCAAATGTTCATAAGCAAAAAGTATTAGCTTTTGAACAAGGGGGAGATGGAGTATTGAGATATCAAGGTAGGTTGTGTGTACCAATGGTGGATGGACTCCAAGAGAGGATCAGGGAGGAGGCTCATAGCTCCAGATATTCCATTCATCCGGGTTCCACAAAGATGTATCATGATTTGAGAGAGGTGTATTGGTGGAATAGTATGAAGAAGGGCATTGCAGAATTTGTTGCTAAGTGCCCAAATTCCCAATAAGTTAAAGTAGAGCACCAAAGGCCCGATGGTTTGGCTCAGAATATAGAACTTTTGAAATGGAAGTGGGAGATGATCAATATGGATTTCATCACAAGCTTGCCAAGGTCTCACATGCAGCATGACTCCATTTGGGCGATTGTTGATAGAATGACAAAATCAACCACTTTTTACCGGTAAAGACTACCCATTCAGCAGAAGATTATGCCAGATTGTATATTCAGGAGGTGGTAAGACTTCATGGAGTCCCTGTTTCGATTATATCAGATAGGGGTGCTCAATTTACTACACTATTCTGGAAATCTTTTCAGAAGGGTTTGGGTTCAAAGGTGAACTTAAGTACTGCCTTTCATCCTCAGACAGATAGGCAAATAGAGCGCACTATTCAAACTTTAAAGGGTATCTTGAGGGCCTATGTGATTGATTTCAAAGGTAATTGGGATGATAACCTACCTCTTATTTAATTTGCATACAATAATAGTTACCACTCTAGCATCCAGATGACTCTATATGAAGCTCTTTATGGGAGAAGATATGCAGGTCTCCTATTGGATGGTTTGAAGTTGGTGAAACTGGGTTGATAGGACCAAATTTAGTTCATCAAGCTATGGAGAAGGTGAAAGTGATTCAAGAAAGGTTGAAAATGGCGCAGAGTCACCAGAAATCCTACACTAATGTTAGGAGAAGAGAGTTAGAGTTTGAAGTAGATGATTGGTATATATTAAAGTTTCACCCATGAAGGGTGTTATGAGGATTGGTAAGAAGGGGAAGCTTAGTCCCCGGTATATTGGACCTTATCGAATAGCCAAGAGAATTGTCAAAGTAGCTTATGAGTTGGAGCTATCACAAGAGTTAGTCGTGGTTTATCTGGTTTTCCACGTCTCCATGTTGAAAGAGTGCATGGGCGATCCTTCATTGATCATACCGACTGAAGATATTGGGATCAATGATAGCTTATCTTATGAAGAGATTCCAGTTCAGATTCCAGATCGCCATGTTCGCAAGTTGAGAACAAAAGAGGTAGCGTCAGTCAAAGTTCTTTAGAGGAATCAGTTTGTTGAGGAAGTTACTTGGGAAGATGAGGAAGATATGAAGAGGAGATATCCACATCTCTTAGAATCCGGAGAAATTTCAGATCAATGTACTAATTTTCTTCTTAGTACTCTTTAATTTATAAGTTGGCATGTTGTGTTGCATTTGCTTGTTGGGTGATTGAACTGAATGATTGATGTTACACCTTTAGCCTAGTAAGAGCAATATCATTTGAGGACAAATGTTCCCAAGGGGGAGATATTGTAACATCTCGCAAATTGAAATAACCAGGAAGAAGCTAATAATTGGAAACAGTCTTTTTTTTTTGAATGAATGAAAATCTGGAAATTTTGTTAAGTTAGAATAAGTTAAGTTTTGGTCCACTTCAAATGAACATAACTCCTAGATCAGGATGAGTTAGGTATATTTCCACATATGGTTTGGAAGCTCTTGGAATAACCTTTCCAACACCACTGAGTTTGCGCAATTCCGAGTTCGTATGAGTGAGTTATTCCCTTTGGAAGTTGGGCTGTTTAAATAAAGAAAGCCTAATCCAGATTTGGAAGGGTAATTTAGTCTTTTCCTTACCTAATTATTCTAATTCATTTTTAGGAGTTAATTGGGGGTAAAAATCAGATTTTAGCCAGTTTAGAAAGGATGAATTTTCACACTAGGACTTGGAGAAAAGAGAAAAGAAGAGAAAGGAGAAGAGGAAAAGCAATATTTGCCAAGAACGATCGATTTTGGTTGTAGATTTGGCCAAGGAATTGATCCTACAAGGTATGTGAGTATTTCATAGTGTTGGGTTCATTCACCCACGCGCCAAACATGCTTAGTTCAGCTAAATTCGTCCTAAAAGAGTTTAAAAGTTGATGTTCTTGATAAGTATTCTTGAATTTGAATGTCGTTCTTGAATTGGGCTTAATTGAGGAGTTTATGAGATCTTTACGTTGAGTCTTAGAGTTGTTTTGAGTTAGGTTCTTGAGTACATATGCTGGGTATTTGAATCTAAAATGAATTTGATAACAATAGTTGAGTTTAGGTGAATTGGGGCTGGAAAACGAAGAAGGAAAAGTCGAGCAGGTTTTGGCATGCAAGTCCGCGTCGTGGACTGGCTCCCTTAGATGACTCCATCTCAGTTGTTTAGAGGTTTCATAGACAGACAGACAGTTAGTTAAATTCATTTGTCACTACTTTATTATTGGCTTATGTTTTGAGACTTGAGGTTGCCATTTTGGTTAAGTTTGAATGTTTACTTAAGGACATTTTAAGTTATTTCACAAGTTCCTTTTTAGACTATTTCTTGGGTTTAAGTCTTCCGCTGAGTAAGTAATCCAGGCCAAGGGTTCGCTTGGGGCCAACAACAGTTCTCGAGTGCCAACCACGTCCAGGGTTTAGGCTCGGGGCGTGCAGTAACTAAATCAGAACTTACCCTAAGAGATTTATTCACCAAAATTGATCAAACTTAGAGCAAAAGAGGAGAAAAGAGTCGACCAAGCCCTCTCCAAGAACGTAACAAGTTTTCTTCAGTTCTCCGTGAGATTCATCACCAGGTATGTGGGATTTCACTAGTGGATTCCTTTCATCCACTAGGTCCCTTGAATTCATTCAGATTCTTGATTCTCTATCTCTTGTTTAGACCTAGGGTGTCTAGAACTTTAGATAATTGTTGCAATTTAGCTGTTATAGTATCCTTATCATAGTTTCATAACATTGTGGATTAATCCTTGCATGAAGTTCAGAACCTTAGTTGTGTAGATTTCTTTAGTTCATGAATTACACTTGCTAGGTCAGTTCAAACAGTTATGCATGACTCATATTTCGAATGTTTTATTATCAGTACTTAAATGTTGCATTCTCAGTAGCATGTGAGAATATTGAGCTATCTAGTATATTTCAATTATGTTGTATTGTACACTACTCTCATAGTCCTAGAACTACGTGCCCCCGTAGGTTTATAACCATATGACATCAACCATAGAAAAGTGAATTGGGGGTAATGAAAAAAAGAAAAGAAAATTGGGGGTAACAAAAAAAGAGAGTATTGAGGGTAATGTAAATAGAAAGATTTTTATAATAAGGTTTTTTAATAGAAGAGTCCAATTCAACAAAGTATACTTCTAGGATTGGAGGAATCGTTTCTTGGATACAACAATCAGTTACTTATGAATTGCTGATACACACTCAACAATCCTCTCTTTTTTCGTTACCCCCAATTTTTTTTATTACCCTCAATTCTCTCTTCTATGGTTGATGTTATCGCTAAGCAAAAATTTGCTGCTTTCTATTGAAGAAGGTAGCGATTTTTGTCTATGTTGGACTAGTAATGCTGATTTGTTTTCTTATTTTGATTTTTATGACATATTTCGGTTGATCAAAATGACATTCATGTTTTTAGGTCAATGGATGCTAGAATTGTTTGCAAATCTATAATTTTCTTATGATTCTTGGTATTTATTCAGAATTTTGTGTTAAGAGAACCTGCTTTTGTATTGTGTTTTGTTAATGAGTATTTCATTCTTCTGGCTAATCATCATGCTTTGATTTTCTTTGTTTGTTAATGTGTATATTTTTTCTAAAAGGAAAAAAATTACTCTAACAATTACCATATATGCCTTTTAGTTTTGATCATCTGAACTAAACATGAGAATTTTCTTGATTAGAGTGAAGTGGGTCTCTAGTAATTCAATTTCAAGAAACTCATCTGCAACAAATTGCGACGAAGAGGGGCAAGAAGATTTTCAATAAAGAAGAACTTGTAGAAGATTGGTGCTTTAAATGTAAAAATGGAAGAGAACTCATGATTTGTGACTATGGGCAAGTCCTTTTGCTAAAAAAATCAATTTTATTATTGGTATATTTGATTAAATAAACTAGAAATATGGTCATCATAAAAATGTTTCCAAATGATGACCACTTTTCTAGTTTATTTCATCAAATATACCAAAAATAAAATTATTTTTTTAGAAAAAGGACTTGTCCATAGTCACAAATCATGAGCTCTCCTCCATCGTTACATTTAAAGCACTAATCTTCTGCAAGTTCTTCTTTGTTGAAAATCTTCTTGCCCCTCTTCGTCACAATTTGTAGCGGATGAGTTTCTTGAAATTGAATAACCAGAGACCCACTTCACTATAATCAAGAAACTTCCCATGTTTAGTTCAGTTGATCAAAACTAAAATGCAGATATGGAAATTGTTAATGTAATTGTTTCCCTTTTAGAAAAAATAGTAGAAAAAATGTATACATTAACAAATAAAAAAAAATCAAAGACTGATGATTAGCCCGGAGAATGAAATACCCATTAACAAAACACAACGGAAAAGAAGGTTCTCTTAAAACAAAATTTTAAAAAACTCTCATGAATCATAACAAAATTATTGATTTTCAAACACTTCTAGCACTCATTGACCTAAAAAATATTATTTGATGATTTGGGGACATAGCATCTTCTTAAGTGTGGGGTGGAAGAATGAATTCCTAGTTTTTACTGTTTTATTGAGTCCTTTCTTTTTTAGGATGGGTTCCTTGGCTTTTATTTTTGGTTCTTTTTCTTAGGATAGTCCCTTTGAATCGAGTGTCTTTTATTTTTTAGGAATAAGTTTTCTTTTAATTTTTTTTGAGAGAAAATAAAAATCCCTTTTAAGTGGTGTGATCATTGCTATTTAGGACTAATGTTTGAGTAGTATTTTCTTGTGAATGCTTGATTGATAAGGAATTGCAAACTCTTTGACACCTAAGATCTTTGTTGTGACTTTGTATCTAGCTTATTTTATTTTGTAGTTTGCTATGATCTTGTCTCTCTTAGAAGTGGAATTGATCCATCTTGATTGATACTTGTGCCACGTGTGTTGAGAATATGCTTATTCCATGTTTTGCATCTTCGTCTAAAACTTGCCCTGCATGTTATTGAAGCGAAATAAAAAGTGTTGCTTTGTTTAGGAGATGATAATAGGCTTTCTTTGATTCGTCTTGTAAATTTTAGTATTTTCAGATATTGTATCACTAGTTAGCCATTTTGAGCCTGTAGCCTTTTGTTGGTAGCCATATTTTGCCGTTAATTATTTTGTTGAATCCCTAGTTTTTACACCTTGCTTCCTTGAGCATTATAGCATAGACTTATTCTAATTGTTAATTCCGAAGAAAAAAGGACTGTTGAGTGAAAAAGGTAATCAATTATAGCTACAAAGTGATTAAAAAGCTCTCTTTGAAAGAATGTGATGAAAAAAAGAGAAGAACAAAAGAATGTGACATGAAAAAAATGTGATTGAAGCATTCTTGAGATGATGAGAATTAATTACTTGTCAAATAATTGTTGAAGAGAGGGCTGAAAATAAAGAAAAGAAAATAATGGGTGAATAAGTCTTAAAGTGCAAAATGCTTAAGGAAGTGTAAGTCACTATTATATAGTTTTCCTACCCGTCTCCTAGCCTACATTACAATCCGTTAAAGTCCTATTTGATTCTATTCGAGCATGCTTAATTAGTGTTGATGTACATAATGGGCAAGCATATGGTTCTTTATGCATACATGTGAATTTTGTTTGTGAGTGTGAGAGTTGTTCTTGATATGAAGTCCTTAATTTATATTCAGTCTTTTGAATTGAGTGTGTGGACTATTTATTTTTGTGAGGGCACTTGTTTCATGATAGATAGGTGATTTTATTAAATTTCTTTGATGAGAGTAGGCGAACAAGCTTAAATTTTATGAGTTCAAAGTCCTTCCTTGAGGTTAGGAGGTTAGAGGTTTGTTGTGTAATTTGGATGTCTTGCATAATGAGCGGAACTTGTACTTGACGGTTTAAAATTTCTATATGGCCTAATTGTTTGTATCAACCAAAGTGATGACATTCCCAATTTGATTTTTTGAGATGAGCTTTAATGTTTGCTCGAGGACGAGCAAAAGTTTAAGTGTAGGGTGTTGATGTGAGGCAATTTTTTTTTTTTTATCATTATGTGTCTCACATTTAGTATTTTTATTTGTCCTTTTTGAGCATAAATTTTTTGAATTGTGCTAAATAGTGTATTTTAATAGTAGAAGTAAATTGGTGAACAAATGAAGAAATTTAGAGCTAAAATGAATTAAAAATGGAAGATTATAGATGTAACACCTCGGCAAAAGATTTTGAGCTAAGACTCAAAACATCCTTTGTTGTGAGTAGGATTTTACCAAGGAATTTAATTTTTCTTAAGTGTTAAGGTTACTAGATATATCACCTTAAGTTCCAAAAAGAATTAAAGGGAATTCGTTCAAGTCATTCCTAAGTTCTTCTAAATTTTGAGACAACTTCGACCATAACTCTCAGTACAGGATGATTTAGGTGTGACATAAGATGAAAAATGAAAGGTCTTTGAATTATCTTTTCAACGCCACTGAGTTTGCTAAGTTTTGAGGTCGGATGAGTGAGATATGCCCTTTCGAAGTCAGGCTGTCTAATTAAGGAAAGTTACCCGAAAATAGTGAGGGGTATTTTCGCTTTTCCTTACCAATCAGATTCAGTTCATTTTTTAGTAAGGTTTTAAGGGTCTAATCCTATTAGGTTTAGTTTTATAATCCTAATATACGCCTAGAGTTTTAGTTGAGAGTTCAAGAAGAGAAAAGAAGAGAAAACAGGAGAAAAGAGGAGAGGATCAAAGTGTTCGTCGAGGTTCTTGAGTTTTGTTGTAGATTTTCGCCATGGGTTTGATCCCTAAGAGGTATGTAAGTTTCCATAGTGTTGGTTTCATTCACCCACACGCCAAACATGATTTTCATATTCGAATTCATCCATAAAGATTGAAAGATTTAAGTTCTTGATAAGTGTTCTTGAGGTTTCATTCTAAAACTTATTTTGTTGGGGTTTTGATCATTTCTTGAGATGAAAGTGAGTGTTTTGAGGTTTGTATTGATTATATTAGAGTGTACTTATGTTAAGAAATCTAATACAAGCGATTGGGGAAGAAATTATTTGTATCAAGGAGAAATAGGGTGAGAAAATGAGCAAAGAAAGTCGTCGGCATTTTCTGGGTTGGGGCATGGTACCCCAGGCCAGCCAGAGCCCCAACCACTCCTCTGTAGGTAGAGGATGGCGCCCCGCTCCACTCAATGCGCCAGGGTCGCCTTCCCCCACCCTTTCTCCATTGTGTCGCTCGTTTGAGTCCTTTAAAAGGGTACCTTGAAGCCCTATCGATTCTAAACATTATAAGCTACTTATAAATACCTAGAAATCATTATGAACATTTTGAGAAAGTCCCTTTTAGTCTTTTTGAGAAGTTTTTTACAATTTCCAATAACTTGTTTCAAGACTCAAGTAAGTGAGCATGAGAGTGAGGAGAATGTATTCATGAGTCTACTTTATCATCACAAGATCCTTCATATCATGAACCATAACTCTTGAATTCATAATTCACATTTAAGAAAGAGTTAAGAGTAGAGTTCAAGAAAGCTTTTGAGTTTAATTGTGAATCATTTGAGATCAACTATCGATTTGAACTAAGTTTTGAGAAAATAAGTATGAGAATGGGAATAGTTGTACACATGAGTTCCATGTTGTTATTTAGAACCTCGAGTTGAGTTGTTCATGCCCATAAATTCCGCATGAACTCCATAAGTTGAGTATCTTTGAGAGGAGTAGTACCTTCAAATTATAAGTCATGAGTATTGAGTTCTAACTTATTTGAGATCATATTCCTAATCATGGGACTATTAAATGTTACCCATGAAGTCCTTGAGTTGAGTAGTTCATGCTCATAACGCCGCATGAACCCTATAAGTCGATAAGTCTTGAGATGAGAAGTATTTTTGAGTCCTTGAGTTGAGTAGTTCATGCTCATAATTCCGCATTAACCCTCTGAGTTGAGCCTTTTTGAAATGAGTAGTATCATTATAGTTCTTGAGTTTCAAATATTGAGTTATATCTATGGTTATTGAAAATATTGAATTGAGTCGTTCACGTCCATAATTCGGCATGAACCCTTTTTTAAGAAATCTTTTACAAATGCTTTAAACTTGTTTTAAGACTTGAGTTTGGAGTTGAGTAAAGAGTAACAGATGAAGTTCATTTTCTTAAAGAGAGTATATGGGAACTATGTATTCCCAAAGAGTAAATGTTTTCACATTGAAGCAAGAGAGAAAACTCTGATTTCCAAAAGAGCCTTTGAGCTAGTTTTTCAGTAAGGAGTAAATGCTTTCACATTTAAGCAAGAGAGGCAACACCTATTTTCAAGAGAGCCTTTGGACTAGTTTTTGAGTAATTATCTAAAATTATAGAAAAATTTATGTTTTTAAACATATGAGCTAGTTACATTTTGGGAATAGGATTGAGCACCGATATGGGGGAGAGTTTAGACACCTCACATCCCCCATAAACCATGTAGCTAACGTGGGTAGAAAAGGGTCATACTTTTGAGATGATTCCTTAGTGCTTTTTAACATAGACTAGTGGATTCACTTAGTAGTTAGGTTCTATACACCCGGCAAGGTATAGAATGACCCTAGCAGTGTGAGGCAAAACGTTGTATCATCACATAGCTCATAAGTGATGGTTGTCGGTTAGAGAAATCCCACAAAGATATTTTGTATTCTTAAATACACAGAGTTTATTTTGTATTTTCATATACAAACAAAATTTATATTGTATCCTTGCATACAAACTGAGTATATTGTATTCTTAAATACATTGAGTTGCTTTCTACTATTTTAAAAGCTTTCCATATATTTCATCTCTTATTGTTGCTTTATATTGAGTTAAGCATTCAGAGTTGAGTATCTAGAGTTTGAGTACCAAGAGTAGAGTGTCTTATTATTGAGTTTAGCCTTATTTTACTTATTTGAATATCTTATCTTTGAGTTAAGTATCTCATTTTTTAGTAGAGTTTAGTGGAGTGAGTTGAGAGGAGGTAAGCATGTTTCTTTTTTATCAAGTTCAAGTTTATGTTATGCTTTAGAATTCCCCTTACATGGTTGTACATTTCATGTACTGAGCCATTTAGTGCATCGTTTCATGATGCAGATACAAGTATTCAGGATCATAAGCAGATACTTTGTTGATACCACATGGAGTTCGAGTTAGCTATGGTGAGCCTCCTTGCTTTCAGAGGGTAGCGCTTGTACTTTCAGTTATACCAGTTGTTAGGATGGTGTGGGTTTTGTCCCTACTTCCATTTTTGTTAGTTAGAGGCTTCATAGATAGAAAGTAGAGTTTGAGAAGTCTATTTCATTTATCTTATCAAATAATTTAAAGACATGAGTTGCCTATTGTTGGCATGTTTAATATTCTATTTATATTCAGATTAAATCATTTGAGTAAAAGATTTTTATTAAGTTTCATGAATTTTATTGAGGTTTTAAGCTTTTGTACTCTTGAGTTAGTCTTCCGCTTGTAGTCAGCCATGATGAGGCTTTGCTTAGGACGAATAATGGTTCTCGAGTGCCCGCCACATCCAGGGTGTTGACTCATGTCATGACAAACTTGGTATCAGAGCACACAGTTCAAGAGTCCTAGGGTGTCTATGAAGTCATGTCAAGTAGGATCTTATTTGTGGTTTTGAGGGCCCCACTTCTATAAATAAGTGACTACAAACATTTAGGAAAAGTTTTCCTTCTTTCATACTCTAAATAATGCAATAGAGCTATGTCATAAGGACTTATTCTAACTCGAGCGTTCTCATATCCATTCGATTACTCCCATACTAGAAGTGGTTGAAAAGAAAAGTCAGTTCTTTATCAATGAGTTACTCTTAGCAAAATCTTGAGTAAGTCATGAGACTCTAAAGGGGCTTGAGAGAAGCCCATGAGTGAGTTAAGCATTGAGTTTAAGAGGAATGCACCCATATTCATGTGAATTGTGCGTTTGAGCTAAAATCGAGTTGTACTCTCTTCTCTAAGCCTTGTTTCAATGGAGATACTTATGAGAAAGTATGTTTAGAGTTTTAGTAGTATTTTCACCCGAAAAGGTAGCATGAGCTACGAGATTATGAACAGTAGTAGTAAAGAGTGCCCCTTAAGTAAAGAGAATAGTATGTAGAGATTTAGTAATCTAAGTGGTGGTGATGATGTTGTCTTGAGATTTGAACTAGAAGACCTAACATAGAGTAGGTGAGAAATTGAGGTGATTAGCTGCAATAAATATGAGTAGTACAAGTGAGATACCCTAAACCTCTTGATAAGGGCAGTGAAGTGTGGCCAAGCCAGAAGAGTAAAAAGAGCATTACGAGAAGTATCGAGAGGGTATGTAATCAGAAGAGATTAATAGAAACACCTTAGAAAGAAGTCTTAGTACCTGCTTATGGAGAGTTCGGTAGTCATGTGATAAGCTTCTCCCAAGTGTTAGAGTAAAAGAGGATGTAGACCAGTTAATGATAATGGGATAGGTCCATAGCTTTCAACTGTCAGCTTTAGACCTAAGAGGGAGATGACGAGATGGGAAATCAAGTCAAGTGTTTGAGAATAAGATAGTAATGAGTCCCAAAGAGTATGGGAGATATCTTTTGAGAGGACTTTTAGCAGTGAAGTAATGTTAAAAGGAGAAGTCCAATGATCTTATCGTGATGATGATGGTGTGATAATTCCATCAAAGGTTATAAACGAGGAGGATGGGGTTTTAGTATGAGAAATAGTTAAATGAGAGCCCTTAGTTGGATCCAAAGGAGTTAATTAGTAGGAGTCCATGGAGTTGTTGGAGTACTAAGCTTGAAAGTTGTGGTAAGGAGTAATAGTCTTGGGATGAGACTCCCAACAGAGAGGTATAGAACCCAAACATAAGGATTTTGGTTAAACTTGAATATAGTAAAAGTGTACCATTAGAATCAGACCTTGGTAAGAGTAACCCCATTCCATACCCAGTCCAGTCGTCATTCGAGGACAAATGATTCCAAGGGGAAGATATTGTAATACCCCAAAATATCACAAAAGTAGCTCCCAACTGTGGTGTGGACCGAGATGAACTAGGAGCCATACTAGCGGCTTGAGAAGAGGAGGCCGGGACAGTATTAGAGTGATTAGGTATAATGGGATCACCGCCCTGTGCCTGCCCCACCGTGTCTGCAAGATCTTCTCCCAAGGGAGGTACATCAACCTGGGGCTCTTTGCGAGGTGCCACCACATTTTCCTCATCACGAATGAGGCCTATATCCAATGTCCCTGTAGGGTGAATTAACATGTCACAATGACAGATCGGCACTCCAGAGTCCCTGCACAAGTGGAAAATCAAATAGGGAAAGGGGTAAGTAGTGAAGTTCTTGAAAGCCCTCTCGTGAATCTCTACCAGCAACATGTGGGCAAAGTCAATCTCCACTCCTACTACCAGAGCTGCAACCATAACTGCTCTATCCCATGTGACTTAGTTGTCAGATTTTGTCGGCGACACCCTGTTACGCACCAACAACCAGAAGAACTTGGCCACAAAATTCAACGTGCACTTTCGGATACCTAATCGAGGTGCGGTGACCCATTCTGCACGCTCCCCATCTGCAGCAATGTATTTAGCCACCAATAGTATGACAGTCTCTCCCTGCTCAGCATTTCTCTGAAAAGCACCGCTCCGTACGATGTCCCATTTGTAATCAAACTCCGCTGTGTTTAGGGACTAAGAGTGACCTGTGGTAGTCCCATAGAGAAAGCGGCTGATGGTGGCCTGTGATATGTCTATCGGACAACCCCGGACCATAGTGGAAGTGAGAGGGTCCTGGGCTATGGGTTTTGACCGTTTGGAGATCGAACCACAGAGAGTGGCGGCATATGAGGCGTAGAACTCCCGTACAATCTCCTCACTATAAGTACCTAGGTCTCTAGCCATCCAGTCACACTTGTGAAGGTTAAACATTCGGTGGATGTCAGGGACAGTGTGCAAGCTCCCTGTGAGGACTCTGCGCTCCTCTGTAACAATTCGGGTCATATTCGGTTTGTCGTTAATCATTTTTGCGTCCTGATAGATTTGCCATTGGCCCTCAACACACCATCTGTTTGGCTCACCAGCCACTGGGGTAGGATTCTCATTCCTTGGTATGGGTACGGACTCTGAGCTACTAGCCTCATCAGACGAGTCTTGTCCATTCTGGCTGGACCCTGTGGCTGACTTGGCATTGGACCCCGAGGCATGGGCAGACTCGAACCTTGAAGCATCGGTAGACTCGAACCCTGAACCATGGGTAGACTCGAATCCAGATGCAGACCCAGTAGCTGAACTGGAAGCAGCCCCAGTTGGTGATCCGATCAGTGTATGCTCCTCATCAGACTGGGAGACAGTGACTACGTCGGGAATCACCTTTCGGGGGGTGCCTCTGGTGGCTCGGGGTGCAGTGGGAGAAGTCCTTGTGTTGGGAGGAAATAACTAGGGTATACATGTTCCCCACAAGCTCATAACGCAGTAATCCTAGTAATAGCAATCCTCTCCTAGTGTACTACATGCAAAGTGATAAGTTAGGTATCTCTAAATCCTTGGTCCGGCATCTAGAGAATTTTACCCCGCACCTTGGTCTGTCTACGTGTGTATAATTTAATAACCCTTATCTTTACCTCATATTAGACATCATAATCGATGTTTGGCTTAGTTATTACTTCGCACCAATTGACACTAACATATTAGATAGTACCACACTAAATCTATGTAGATAATTCTTTTCTTGTTGATTACCTCCTTGGTCCGGCAAGTAGCAACAAGGCGAGTTCTAACGTTTGCAACCTGCTAAAAGGACTTCTAAACGAAAGAATTATCAATGCATGCACCACACTAATCAAGAATTGCTTATTTACTAGTTGTACTTTGTTAATCGCTCATGGTTCCCACAACCCTAGTTGTGGAGTTTAGTTACCCATAATCATATGAACACAATTCATTGTTTTAGATGAAAGAATTATGAACTTACATAAGAAGAAAAATAAACCCAGAAATTCAACTTGAATTGCAACACCAA
>JAJOOS010000397.1:0-70781 GCA_029582725.1 Solanum chiquidenum
ACTGAGTTCTGGGGAGGAGCTGCAGTGGTAAACCACGGACCACCAGCACGGACCGTGGTCTGATCTACGGTCCGTGGATGGTGACCGTAAGTTGCACCTGCAACTTCTCAAAATCTGCATTTTTGGTCTGTTTCAGATACAGGGTGTTACAGTGCGGAGCGGTGCTTTTCAGAGGAATGCTGAGCAGCGAGAGGCTGTCATACTATGGGTGGCTAAATACATTGCTGCAGATGGCGAGCGTGCAGAATTGGTCGCCGCACCTCGGTTAGGTATCCAAAAGGCTACATTGAATTGTTTGGCGAAGTTCTTCTTGTTGTTGGTACGTAACAGGGCGTCGCCGACAAATGTTGACAATCAAGTCACATGGGATGGAGCAGTTATGGTTGCAGCTCTGGTAGCAGGGGTGGAGATTGAAATTACCCCTATGCTGCTAGCAGAGATTCACGAGAGGGCTTTCAAAACCGCCACTACTTACCCCTTTCCCTGTTTGATTTTCCACTTGTGCAGGGACTTTGGAGTGTCCATCTGCCATTGTGACAGGTTAATTCATCCTACAGGGACATTGGATATAGGCCTCATTCATGATGAGGCAAATGTGGCGGCACCTCACAGAGAGCCCCAGGGCATGCGTTGGTTGATATGGAGAAGGGGCAGATGAAGTTCAGACTGAACAATGAAGAAGCAACTTTCAATATTTGTAGGTCCATGAGCAGAGTGGTGAGCCCCTAACGGTATCTGCTATAACTTACAGAGTTGAGACTGGACCAGAAGTGCAAATTGAAGAGCGATTAGGTGTCGAGGCACTAGCAGCAGTTATGATGAATTTCGATAGTGATGGTATTGAAGAATATGATGAGGTTGTTGCTGCACCCGATAGGTGCGAATATCGGTCAAAACCAAAGAAGTATGAGTTAGACATGAAGAATCGTGACTCCCCACCCGTGAAACCATCTATTGTAGAGGCACCAAAATTGGAGCTTAAGGCTCTACCACTGCATTTGACGTATGCACTTTTGGGTAGAGATAATACTTCGTCGGTCATCATTGCGGCAGATTTAAATGTGAGACAAGTAGAGTGCTTGGTGACTGTGTTAAATAGGTTTAAGCGAGCTATTGGGTGGACTATTGCGGATATTATTAGGATTCCTCCCGGTATTTGTTCTCACAAAATCTTACTCATGCCAGATCACAAGCCCACTGTCGAGCACTAGAGAATATTAAATCCACCTATGCAAGAGGTAGTTAAAAAGAAGATCATCAAGTGGTTGGATGCTGGAGTTATTTATCCCATTGCAGATAGCAGTTGTGTGTGTCCTGTGCAGTGTGTGCCTAAAAAGGGTGGTATTACTGTTGTTCCAAATGAGAGAAACGAGTTTGTTCCAATGCAGCCCGTGACCGGATGGAGAGTCTTCATAGATTACCGAAAGTTGAATGCGGGGACAGAGAAGGACCACTTTCCTATGCCATTCATGGACCAGATGTTGGATAGACTTGCAGGCAAGGGCTGGAATTGTTTCTTGATGGGTATTCGGGCTACAATCAAATTTCTATAGTTCCTGAAGACCAAGAGAAGACCACATTCACTTGCCCTTATAGGACTTTTGCTTTCAAACGGATGCCATTTGGGTTGTGCAATGCTCCAGCGACCTTCCAGCGCTCTATGATATCAATATTTTTTTATATGGTAGAGGAAACTATTGAAGTATTCATGGATGATTTTTCTGTGGTAGGTGACTCTTTTGATTGATGTCTGGATCATCTGGTTGAGGTGCTTAAAAGGTGTGAAGACTGCAATCTGGTGCTAAATTAGTAGAAGTGCCACTTTATGGTAAAAGAAGAGATAGTTCTGGGTCACCGGATTTCTGAGAAGGGCATTGAGGTTGATATAGCAAAAGTAGAAGTAATAGAAAAGCTTCCACCAACTATCTCTGTAAAAGGTCTTAAAAGTTTTCTTGGGCATGCAGGTTTCTATAGAAGGTTCATCAAGGACTTCTCTAAAATTGCACATCCATTGTGCAAACTACTCGAAAAGGAGTATAAGTTTGATTTTTATGATGCTTGTCTGAGAGCATTTGGAGAGTTGAAGGAGAAGTTGGTTACTGCACCTATCATTATTTCACCAAATTGGGGACAACCATTTGAGGTAATGTGCGATGCGAGTGGCGTGGTGCTTGGTGTAGTATTAGGACAGAGGAGAGAGAAAATTATTCACCCTATTTATTATGCTAGCAAAGCTCTAAATGAGGCCCAAAAGAATTATACTATGACCGAACAAGAACTTGTTGCGGTGGTTTTCGCATTCGAGAAATTTTGATCCTACTTGCTTGGTACTAAGGTCATAGTGCATACTGACCATTCTGCATTGAGGTATTTGATGGCGAAGAAGGATGCAAAACCGAGATTGATTAGATGGGTATTGTTGCTGCAAGAGTTTGATTTTGTGGTAAAAAATAGAAAGGGGACCGAAAATCAAGTTGCCGATCACTTGTACATATTAGAGGAAGAGGCTATGATATAGCTTCGTGATAGGGCTAAAATTGATGATGCTTTTCCAGATAAACAGGTATTGGTTGCTTCTCATGATCTGATTCTTTGGTTCGCAGACTTTGCTAATTATTTGGCAAGCGATTTGGTTCCCTCGGATTTGTCTTTTCACCAAAGGAAAAAGGTTATGCATGATGTGAAGAAATTATTTTGGGATGAGCCTTACTTGTATCGTAGTTGTGCTGACGGGATTATTCATCGTTGTATGCCTGAGGTTAAGATGTTGAGTGTACTTGAAGCATGTCATTCATCGCCTGTTGGTGGGCATCATAGTGGTATTCAGACTGCGCATAAGATTTTGCAGTGTGGGTAGTACTGTCCTACCATCCACCAAGATACTCATGATTTCGCCAAGTCTTGTGATCGTTGCCAAAGAGAAAGAAGGATTTCAAAGAGGCAAGAGCTTCCTATGAATCCTATATTGGTGATAGAGTTGTTTGATGTATGGGTCATTGATTTTATGGGTTCATTTATGAGTTCACATGGGATGAAGTATATTCTTTTTGCGACAGAATATGTATCGAAGTGGGTGGAAGCAATTGCGCTCCCCAACAACGAAGGTAAAAGTGCCACCGCATTCTTGGAAAAGAATATCTTCTCCAGATTTGGTACACCGAGGGTGATTATCAGTGATGGAGGTTCCCACTTTTGTAATAAGTTGTTCAAGGCGCTACTTGAGAAATATGGTGTCCGCCACAATATAGCCACTCCTTACCATCCGCAGACTAGTGGGCAAGTTGAAGTGTCCAACAGAGACATCAAACAGATTTTGGCGAAAACTGTGAATGCTAATAAAACAGATTGGTCAAGGAAGCTTGATGATGCTCTATGGGTCTATCGTACTGCATACAAGACTCCCATAGGTATGTCTCCTTACCAACTTGTATATGGAAAGTCTTGCCATTTACCAGTAGAGCTAGAGCATAAAGTTTTGTGGGCAATGAAGAAGCTAAATTTGGATTGGGGCGCCGAATATAATCAAAGAATGAATGACTTGAATATGCTTGATGAATTTCACCTAAAAGTTTATCAAAGTTCAACCTTATACAAAGAGAAGATGAAGAGGTATCATGGTCAAAGAATTGAGAAGTAAGAATTTGTTGTGGGTGATCTTGTGCTCCTATTCAACTCTAGGTTGCGCTTGTTTTCGGGCAAACTCAAATCCAAATGGACCAGGCCATTTTTGCTCCCAAAAATGCTTCCCCATAGAGCGGTTGAGCTTGAGAACAACGAAGAAACAAGGTTCATGGTTAACGGGCAAAGGATCAAGATCTGTCTAGGAAACGCAGAGAGTGTGCAAGAAGTTTTTGAGGCCTATCATCTTGATGATGTGTGAGTAATCAATAGGCCTGCATCGTACCGTGACATTAAATCTAGTGCTGCTTGGGAGGCAACCCAAGATGTACAATCTAGCCAACGATAGGTTTTTGTTTTCCATCTAGCAGTTTTCTGTGTTTAGTTGATTCTCTGTATTAATTTTACATAGGTGTTTTAGCTTTTTTTTACTAGTGTTGGCTAGAATTAGCATAGGGTCCGTGTCTAAAAAGTGTCACGAAATGTAAAAAGAATAGACTAATGGTTGCTACATGTGCAGCTGCGCTAGGAAAAATCTGCAGAAAATGGTCTGGTGCAGAGGTCTACGGACCCCATCGATGGTTCGTCAATCCATCCACGGACCATTAATGGTGTCCGTAGATCCCAGGTAAGTGTTTAAATTTTTTTAGTGTAAGAGGTGATCTACGGTCCCAACTGACGTACCGTAAGCGGGGTCTCGTAGGTCCTACCCTAAGTTGGACCAACCCGACCCAGACCCTCCTATTTAAAAATCCTACCTTTCAAAATTCATTCCATCTTCCCTCATTTTTTCCCCACAACCGTTTTAACTCCTCCTAATCCCCTAAATCCCGCCTCAAATCTCCCATCACTCCCCCATATACAATTCTCATTCCTTCTTCCCAGAAATTCCCCAATCTCTCTCAACTGCCTTATTCAAAACATTGGTGTTCGAGTTCGGCGCAACTAGGCGATTAGTGTGGTCCTGCAAAGCTTAGTGTCATCACGCAATCACCCCACTCCTCGTTGCTTGTAAGGTAATAGACTTTCCCTTCACTTTGAATTTCGGTTCATAGAGTGAATATAGAAAGTCGGGAGTCAGGTTTTGACCTTGGGTAATTAAATGTATGTAATTGCATGCTAAAATTTAAGTAATAAAACCCTTGGTACAATAGATTGTCAATGTGATGCCTTGATAGTGTGTTAAACCTGTCTAAATGCTAGTCTATATGTAAGTTTCGACTTACGGTTCCGAATCTTGTATGAAATAATTATCAAATTGCATAATTGGAACCCTTAGAATGATGAACTAGCATGATTAAATGTTGAAATGCATGGTTAGACTAGGATACTGTTGAAAATGGTCAAATATGTGGGCTTGAAAATGAAGAATGTCTGAAACCTGGCACAAATCACGTCCACGAAACCCCGTCGATGGACCGTAGATCAGGTTTGTGGTTGGATGCACTTGAAAAGTTCACCAAGTATGAAACAACGGAGGTGGACTACGGTCTGTAGATTAATCTACCGATCGTTCTGTACATCCGTGGTTTACATCTGCGACCAATATTGTTGGTCCTCTGATCCACGGAAGGGTTCCACATACCGTAGATCAGTCTACGAACCATAGGTCCCCACTGTAGATAACCGTTGTAGCCACTGTCTGAAATTTGGTTTGGGTCTTTGATGTTGTTCATCTTTAGTTATAACATTATTTTGAGTGTGTTTTTAGTTAGTTTTGGTACTAATAACTCTTCCACAAGTACTATGGCACCCAAGAATCTAGTCACCTATACAAAACAGGGTAAGTCAAAATTTGTTACCCATAGCTTCAGGTTAATCGACGAAGATAACGATGTGGAGACGGATCCAGTATACGTTACTCCCAACACAAGGACCTCTCCCACTGCACCCCCCGGAAGGTGATTCCCGATGTAGTCACTGTCTCCCAGTCTGATGAGGAGCACACACTGATCGGGTCAGTAACTGGGGCTGCTTCCAGTTTAGAGAATGGGTCTACGTCCGGCTCCGATTTTGCCCATGCTTCGGGCTCAGAGTCTAGCCATGCTTCAGGCTCTAAGTCTGCCCATGCTTCAGGGTCCATTGTTAAATCAGCCACAGGGTCCGGTGAAAATGAACAAGCAGCCTCATCTGATGAGGCCACTAGCTCGGAGTCAGTACTAGCACCACAAAATGATGACCCTACTACAGTGGCTGGCGAGCCAAATAGATGGTGTGTTGAGGGGCAATGGAAAATTTATCGGGATGCCAAGATGAAAAATGACAAAGAGAAGATGGCCCGAATTATTACAGAGGAGCGTAAAGTCCTCACTGGGAGCTTGCACATTGTCCCCGACATCCACTAGCTTTTTAAACTTCATAAGTAAGACTGGATGGCTCGAGATCCAGGGACTTATAGCGAGGAGATTGTACGGGAGGTCTACGCCTCCTATGATGCCACTCACCGAGGTTCGATCTCTAAGCAGTCCAAGCCCACAGCCTAGGACCCTATCACTTCCACTATGGTCTGAGGTTGTCCGGTGGACATATCGCATGCCACCATCAGCCGATTTCTCTATGGCCCTACACCCGGTCACTCTTGGCCACTGAACACAGCAGAGTTTGATTACCGATGGGACATTGTGAGGGGTGGCACTTTCAACGAAATGTTGAGCAGCGGGAGGCTGTTACACTATGGTTGGCTAAACATATTGTTTCAGATGGCGAGTGTGCAGAGTGGGTCACTGCAACACGGTTGGGTACACAAAAGGCCACATTAAATTTTGCGGCCAAGTTCTTCTAGTTGCTGTGAGAAACAGGGTGTCTCCTACAAAAGATGACAACCAACTCACATGGGACAGAGCCGTCTGGTTGTAGCATTAGTAGTAGGATTGGAGATTGACTTTGCCCGCATGCTACTGGTAGAGATTCACGAGAGAGCATTCAAGACCTCTACTACTTACCCCTTTCCATGTTTGATTTTTCATTTGTCCAGAGACTCTGGAGTGCCGATCTGGCACTGTGATAGGTTGATCCACCCTTCTAGGATTTTGGATATAGGCCTCATTCCAGATGGGGCAAATGTGGCGGCACCTCGCAGAGAGTCCCAGGTTAAGGTACCTTCCTTGGGTGCAGATCCTGCAGACACGGTAGAGCAGGCACAAGGCGGTGACCCCATTATATCAAACCACACCAATACTATCCCGGCCTCCTCTTCTCAGGTCGCTAGTAGGGCTCCTAGCTCATCCAGGTCCACACCACCAGCAGGGGTTGTTGTTGTCCCGTTGGCCAGAGTACAGAAATTAGAGGCTCAAATGGCCACGCTGCTGCACCACATCCAGCCTTGGATGCAAAAGTCGATAGCCGAGTCTGAGGCCAGAATGGAGTGAAGGATGGAAAGCATGATGGATCGGAAGGTCCAGGCCGTTAATAAGCGCCTCGATGACATTGAATTGAGAGTCCTCGAGTGACCGGTCCCGACCATTGATCTATCCTCTTTTCGGATCGAGTTATCAAGTCTCTGGGCCGACGTTGATGCCATTCTTTCCACCCCTGTAGTTGAGCCTCAGGATACACCTACTGCATTAACTGATGATACAGTGTTGGATGCTTTATTCAGTGGGACTGCCGAGGAGGAGCCTGAGCCTACACGTACCAAAGGTAAGAGGAACCGTTCTAGCCGCACTGAGGAGGAAAAATCCTAAAAGAGACAGCGTAGGCAGGAGAAGGAGACTAGGAAGGCTTCAATTTTAGATGAAGAGTTACGCCAGTAGAGGGTGCGTAAGAGTGTTACAAGGGGATCGAGTTTTTCCCCAGTTGTAGAGGTCCGACCTGTTGTGAGGGACGATGTAAGCACCACTGATGGTGCGGTTAGAGTGAACGCGAGCACTACTGAAGGTGCGATGATGGATGATATGGACCCTACGGAGGGTGACCCAACTATTTTTCTAGCGGGCTCCGAGAAACTGGACCCACCCGCTTGTTGATGAATCTTCGGCGCTATGCGCCACAGGTTTGCACCACCCAATCCATTATCTTTTACTGTTTTTGTATGCATTGGGGACATTCACATATATTTTTTTAGGGGGTGGGGTAAATAGATTGTGACTGATACGGTGAAGTCTGAGTAACCCAACTCATAATCCTCACTTGGAGTTTTCGTGCCTATGTTCTTTTTCCCCAAGAGATTGTTTAATTTCTGTTGAACCGGCGTGTGTTAGGATCGTATGTGTAGAACCAAGGATGAAGCATGATGGCTTATGAAAAATGATACCCGTCCAAATTTTGTGATGTGTACTAGAATTTGTAGGCTAAGATAAGTTGGATGTGTTGGCTCTGAGTATGATATGATAATGAATCAACTTGATGGCATGACTTAAGCTAAAACTTGAACTGGGTAATCTGATAATCTGCTAATGAAAATATGTGCCAAGACTGTGTGAGAATAGTTGATTGTTCAAGCAGTTTTGTGCCAATCTAGAACTTGCCTGGTTAGTCATGCTAAGACAATCTACTCTAGAGGCTAGGAAGTGATCATAGGCCCTTCTTCTGATAAGTCCACAAATTGACTAAAAGAAGGATCCAACCAAATGAAATAAATGCTCCCTTTGATCCAAATGTTTTGACCCTAAATTAGACCATTTCTTTCTAAACCCCGAACTCACCTTCCCATAATCTACTATGATGGCCTCGGTCCCTCCTTGGAGATGTGCACCTCGACTTAGGTCAAAAGTCTACGTTAAGGGTGGCTAATGTAAAAAGTAACTTCAATCTTAGCCCTGACCCGACATCGGGCATTGTGCTCTTCAACTAATGGAAAATCCATAAGTTAAGGGTGGCTATGAAAGAGGAAACCGAAAGAACAATAGGTATGAAAAGAGTTTGATATTGAAAAAGAGAAAAACAAAAAAAAGGAATGGATGTGACTTGTTGAAAGCTAAAGAAAAGAATGAAACGCAAGACAATGATGAAAGTGAAAAATAAAAGATCTAGAAAGTCTAAAGTCACATCCATGGTTGAAGAAAATCAAGGGAAAGAAGGTAAACGGTAAGATGTCAGAAATAGAGAAAAAAGAGGTTGAAAGCCTAGTGTAATGTCAAGGAGGGTAGAAAGTCACCAAGAAGTACCCAAATGTACCACACCTGACCCTGAGCTTACGTTACAAGCCAAGAAAGTCCTATAGTGATCCTAGAATCTAGTTTGGAGAGTTTAAGCAGTGAAAATAAGGGCAAGCTTATGGTATTGAGCACTTACTATACTTGAAGTTACTTCTGAGTGTGAGTGTTGAATGAATCCTTGTACCCAAATTCATATTCATTGTGTAAAATAGGGATTTCGTTTGAAGTAAGGGCACTAGTTACATTGTCGAAAAGTTGGTACCTTGGTGATAGTGAAACAGTGCATGTTGTGTGTTGGTTGGTCAATCTTTATCATATTTTGATCCGCATGGATTAGCTTGTCGAGTCTAAGAGAACAGATTTTGCACCCAAAAAGAGACTTGGAGTAGAGAGCCATGTGATTGCTTGTGCTTGAATTGCTTGCTTCTATACAAGTGTCGTCTAGAGTTTTAGTTCGTCGCTTGAGGACAAACAACTAATTTAAGTTGAGGGTGTTGATATACCGTGAGTTTACGGTATTTTTAATACATTTCACTTAAGAGTTGCGTGTGTCTAAGGCCTGTTTGTATTGGTTTTTATGTGTTTTTATCATGTTTTGCAGGAAAGATGTTTAGGCGCGGAAGTAAGGAGACAGCTAAAAGAAATGCAGAAAAGGGCATCTACGGAGGTAATATACGGACCGTAGGTCCATTGATGCTCCGTAGATGGTGACCGTAGATCAGCAGGCAAGAAATGGAAGGCAAATCAAGGAAATATGACCAAGTGTGGAACCACGGTGGACATTGACGGTCCGTAGATTGATCTACGGACCGTACTGTTGATCCGTAGAATGATACTGTGAGGGTTCCAGTACCTGATTTTTGAAGATTCTAAGTGTGGAGCTACGGAGAGGGATTAACGGACCGTAGATCGATCTACGATCCGTACTGGTGTCTCGTCGTTGCTTCAGAGAAGCTGATTTTTGGAAACTGAAATATTTTCTAAGTCCTGGCTGACGGAAGAGACTCACGGACCTTAGATCCATTGACGGTCCGTGAGTCAGTCTCGTGGAATGAAGACGCGTGCCTAAACAAACTTTCCTTATTTTGTTTCCCTTTTAATTTAGGACTTGTTTTTTATAAATAGGGTATGTTAACCTCATTTTTGGGGGTTAAACTTTATTATTTTTATTCTAGTTTTGGCTTGGGGGATTAACCTGCAACTTTAGCAATTCTTGATTTCCTAAGTTGGTTTTGAAGAATTTGGTTTTGAAATTCAAGTTGAAATTCCGGGTTTGTTATTCTCAATTACGTAAGTTCATAATTCATTCATCTAAAACAATGAATTGTGTTCATATGATTATGGGTAATTAAACTCCACAACTAGGGTTGTGGGAACCATGAGTGCTTAACAAAGTATGAATAGTAAATAAGCAATTCTTGAATAGTGTTTTGCATGCATTGATAATTCTTTCGGTTAGAAGCGTTAGAACTCGCCTTGTTGCTACTTTCCGGACAAGGAGGTAATCACAAGAAAAGAATTATCAATATAGATTTAGTGTGATACTATCTAATGGTCTAGTGTCGAGTGGTGCGAAGTAATAACTAAGCCAAACATCGATGTGATGTCTTAATATGAGGTAAAGGTAAGGGTTAGTAAATTATACACACGTAGTCGGACCAAGGTGAGGGGTGAAATTCTCTAGATGTCGGACCAAAGATTTAGAGATACCTAACTTATCACTTTACATGTAGTACACTAGGAAAGGATTGTTATTACTAGGATTACTGCGTTATGAGCTTGTAGGGAACACGTATACCCTAGTTAATTCTCTCATCTTGATAACAACCAAAATTGAGTTTTGTGTACTGATTACTTACTAAATTCTTACAATTTGTTTCACAATTCCCCCTCTCTTTTAATTACTTGTTTCTGGAAGTAATTTGACTAAACGAATATAATTGTCGGTTAAAGTTAAATCTAAACCATTTTCCTCGTGGGATCGACCCCAACCTACAAGTTGAGTTCTTTACTTGATAATGATCGCTTATGCTTCTGAAAAGAGGTGTAATTTGAGCGTATCAAGGAGAAGGTCATCACATTTCAAGTGTGATTTTTTCCTCTTTCGAAGATGATGACTCTTCGGGACAGCATTCAGAGCTTCAAGTGTTTGGAGGGCGAGCCAATTCATAAAACTTGGCTACGATTCAAGAAGCTGGTGCTCCAATGCCCAACTCATTGCTTGCCTGACAACGTGTTGCTACAATATTTTTACCGAAGTCTTGATTCGGTAAATAAGGGTGTTGCTGACCAACTTTCTCCTGGAGGTTTGATGCAACAACCTTATGTGATAACAGCTAAGCTCTTGGATGGCATGACTACAATCAATCAAGCTTGGTACACCCGCGAAGATCAGGTCTCCCCTCTCACGTTTAAATTGACCAAGGAGCATATGGAGAAAGACAAAGAGAGGGACCAAAACATGGCCAAGATTATGACACAACTTGACATTTTGTCAAAAAATGTCATGGGAGATGGTGCTCGAAGTATCAATGTTGTGGGTGTCGAGTGTGTTAATCCTGATGAGGCCAAGTTTGAGGCTTTGTACCACGAATAGGTGAATTTCCTAGACAACCAAGGTGGTGATTATCGTTCAAACTACCCGAGGCAGGGTGGTAACCAAGGTTGGAACAAGGATGAAGGTTTGAAGGATCATGATCGAGAGTGGAGGGATCGAAATCCCAATTGGAATGATGGGGAGAAGGATAGGTATGTGCCTCCCCAAGGACATTAAAAACCAAAGGATTCAGAAGGTGGTCGGTAGGAGGATATGATTTCTCGTATTCTCAACAAAGTTGAGGGGTCGGACAAGATTTTGAAAGAAATGAAAGAAGATGTGTCGACCCTCAGCCAGACAGTTACCACTCATTCAGTATCTATCAAATAGTTGGAGACCCAAATGGGTCATATCTTGTCTCATTTAAACCCGAGACAATAATGGGGGTTACCTAGTGATACTATGGCCAACCCCAAGAATGAGGTTTGAGTAGGGACTTGCTTCGTGCCGCGACGTTAACTAAGGCGCTGCTTGGGAGGCAACCCAAGTTTTATTTTCTTTCTTTCAAAGTTTGAAATAATGTTGTGTTGATTCTGCAAGTCAAAGTATGGAAGGTGTTCAAAAAGTGCAGGTTGGTGAGTAAAAGTCCAATGGGTGACTCGCTGAAGAGGTCAGTGAGCCCGACTTGGACCTTCGTTCGACTCAAGACATTTTTAAATTGGAGTCTGTAAAACTCAGCGATTCACCAACCACGTCGGCGATTAAGATTTAGTCCGCCGTTTGGACCCCTATATTAACTGTAGGTCCTGTAAAACTCAGTGAGGTAAGTACCCACTCGGCGTGTCACCGAGTGGCTCGGCCAGCAAGATTGATGCCGCTGAATGGGCGAGAACTGGATGATTTTTAAAGGCAAAAGGTTTAAACTTTCAAATTCTTTCACTTTCCCTCACTTTTCAACTTTCCAAAATCACACCCGCACTATAGTATCTAATATTTTTGTATTTTTATCATAATTTAGTCGTTGGATTTGTGTTCGGAGTTGGATTACTTTGTTGCCTAGAGTTTCAAAGTATTTATTCGGCATCTAAGGTTGCTTTTCTGAACCCCAAATTCATTTTTAGTGATTTGTACTCATTTGCAAATGATTTTTATCTTAGTGATGCGTGTTAGGCCTCTCTAATCATAATTGTGTATGTGTGTGCCTTTGTTAATTTGAATATCGTGCCTATAATGCTTTAATGTTCAATTCCCAAAATTGTCGTGCTTGAAATTGATTAAGAATGTAGGGTTGTGCTTACATGTTGTTGGGTCTAGTCAGGTGAAGTCTAAGTAACCCACAATTTGGCCAAATGATGTATTTTTTCCAATGATAGAGCGGTTGACGTCATTCTTAAGGGCAAAAGTCATCAAATGGCCAAATTTGGCCAAATTGGGAGAAGTCTGAGTATCCTGGGGGAATGGGTGTAATGGGTCTTAGCTTAATTATAAGAGTGCATGTTTTGATTTTGTTTTCGGGGGCTGCGGGGTTGAATTTGGAAAATTGGATTAAAAGAAAGCACGTTGGGTCGTTCAACGAGGTGGGTTGAGCTCGCCGAAAAACTCGGTGGTTCGCCGAAGTTCCCCCGATTGCCTTTAATTTCATACTTTATCTTGAAAATGGTTCTGTAACTTTTAGCGAGAAGCCTGAGTTCGCCGAGTGCACTCGGCGACTCGCCAAAGGTCTTCCTTGATCGCCCTTTTCTGTACCCCTAATCCTTAAATGCACTGTAATTTTCAACGGGCTGATCTTTGCTCGCCGAATGCTATCGGTGATTCACCAAAAGGCCCTTCCCATCACCGACATGCCATTTGTCTGAGAACTTTTTTAGCCAATCCTTTCGGCGAGCCTGATCTGGCTCGCCAAAGAGATTCGACGACTCACTGACCGGTTCGGCGAGTCTTTCTGCAACTCTTTTCTTTTGTGCTTTTGCTTGTATTACTTCTAACTTTTCCTGATGTTTTGCAGATAGGGCAAGGACAAGCATCAACATGCCACCCCGCAAAAGAGCACGGGGTATTGTGATAAATGAAGGGGGAGTGAATCCTCCCAAAAAGAAATCCTCCAAAAAAGGAAAGAACAGAACCTCCAACGGGAGGTCAGAGCAAAGGCAAGAGGCCCACATCTGAAAGAGTGGTTGCTGACTCCTGGGCTGCTTTATCTGAGCCTGAGGATCACCAGCCATTACAGTCTAGGAGGGCTGAGATCTGTGCTAGATCTTACACTGGCTCAACTAGAGTCCGTTAAGCTTCCACCCTAGCAGATTCAGTGACAGCTCCGGCACCTCATGTAGCTCATGTACCACCAGTGGTTCTTCCTCAACGACTACTTAACAGATTGAAAGTCAATGGGCTACGAACAATTCTTAAGGAGAAGCTATTTTCAACAGAAGGCTTAGAGGGCATATACTTCGGGGTTAGGGACACCCTCCAGTTTGACCATTTTGAGCAGTTCACTAGGCCCCGAGTCCCGTACATACCTTCATGGGTTCGAGAGTTCTACTCTGCATATGGTAACCTGGTTTCTAAAAGCAAGAAGAAGGCCATTAAGTTCAGACTGATATGGTCCATTATGGTACGGGGGACAGTAGTACACTATAGCCGTGATCGCATCGATGCGGTACTTGACAGGGGGTCATACTTTGACTACCCCGACCTGGCTACCACTACAACATCATTGGATAAGCTCAAGGGCTGATTGGCACCCCTCATCTCAGACACCACCCCGAAGTGGATAGAGGTAGGAGTCTCGATCGAGAAGAGGGACTTGAGTGTAGCTACACGTTATTGGTTTGAATTCATAAGCAGCTCTATTATGCCCTCCAGAAATTAGTCTGTTCTCCGTCATCCTAAGGCATCCTGCCTTGGGTCAATTATTTCTAGGAAGAGCATTGACATAGGGTTTATTATTGAACAAGAGATGGCCATGAGGGCCAAGCAGAGGCAGACCTCACTTCCATTCCTAGTCTTGATCATAGAGTTGTGCCGGCATGTTGTAGTGCCCCGGGATGATACAAGAGATATTGAGGTTACTTCTTCTTCCTCCACTGACATCCGGCGTATTGAGGCCGAGTACACACGGGAGGAGGCCAACAGGAGGAGAGCATCTTCGGTGGATACATCCCCAGAGGTGGACATTGATTTGATACCTGCAAAGGCATCTTTGCCTACTCCGGCCTCCGGGCCTCCAGGTACATATGCTCCTACTTCTTCTTCACAGGATCCGGGTGCTTCTAACTCTTCCTTGCCCGCCAATATTACTCAGGCTATGATCCTGAAGATGGGTTACTTAGCCCATTCGGCTAATGTGAGAGCTACCAGATTGGAGGTTGTTGTGCCATGAATAATGGAGGCTACTATTTTAACTTCACTTACCCCCGCTTCGGACTTCCATTGACACTCTCAATGAGAGAGTTAAGACTTGTGAGAGCAAACAGGGAGAGACCTTTGAGGTTACGGCTTTGAAAGCCAAAGTTGCGGATCTGAGGAAGGACGTGGAATATCTAAAGTCTACTGACTTCACTTCACTACTGGAGGTCGCTGATGATGTTGATGTCCCAGATACTTCTGAGATTCCTTTGGCTACTACCAGAGATGTATATAGGGATGTCACAGCAGATGATGAGTCAGAGGCAGAGACTAATAAGGAGCAGATTGATATGAGGAAGGAGAGCATATATGGAGACCTGCCAGATCTAGAAAAGACGATTGTACAGTCGGTGATACAGACATCGCTGACGGAGACATCCATGGCAGGCCCGAGTGGGGCTGGTGATACAGTGGTTGTGACTCTATGTACTGAGACCCAGGTTCAGAGTGATGCACCGGGCACTGAGGCCCTGACAAATGGAGCTACTATGTAAATAGGATCCCTCTTTACCTCCCTCTCTGTCTTATTTTTATTGACTTTTGGATACTTTATTGCTTGCATTTGAGGACAAATAGCTTTTGTTTTGTGGTGGGGTGAGGCCCACTTTGTGTGACTATTATTCTGTCTATATATTTGGGTTTTTGTGCTATTGATTGTGTTTAGTACTGTATTTTGTGGATGATTGAGCTTGTGGCTCCTTGTTTTAATTGTAAATGATTTTTGGACCCTTCCAAAAAAATTTGTATGCCACCTCTTTTTTGTGTTTGAATGTGATTGTTCTCTTGCAAATTTTAGTATCGGTTTTGATCAATACCGATGAATTGAATAGTGCTCATAATCAAACAAAAATAAATGTGTGGCTACGATGAGGCCAAATGAAGTTCCATAGGAAATATGTGAACTTTTTGCATCTCGTTGTAACTAGCCAACTATCAAATTGAGTCTCTTGTGATGACCATTGCACACTAGCGAAAGTGTGGAGTCTTGTTTAACATTGGTGTCAATGCCTTGTGTGATGAGCTTACCGTGAACCATGTGCGATGACACCTAGAATTTTCCCCGTTGGTTCGGTTGACTAAGTGATGCAAGCTCTTGAGATGATCTTAGGCAAACTTGAAAAGTGTGAAACAATTTGACATTATACCTCTTTTGTGGCCTGCCTTGTGAGTGTGTGAACTTCGCTTGAACATCCTTTGAGCCTTAGCCCTTTTCTTGGTAGAAACTTGATGAAATTGTGACATCTCTTTATCCTATCACCCTTAATCCTCATGATTTGTGGTTTGTTTGAATAGTCAACTTAGGCCAAAAGCCTAAGTTGGGGGTCTGGTGAAAAGAGAAGGTAAATCAGGAAATGCAAAAAAGTCTCCTTTGACCCATGTTTTTGAGAAAGATGGAACCCCTCCTTAAAAAAAAGAGAGAAAAAGAAGAAAAGAAAGAAAAAGAAAAAGAATGAAAAAGTTGTGGAATAAAGTTGTGAAAGTGCAAAGAAAATAGAGTGTCCCACAGTCCATGGAAAATGAATAATGGGGTGACTTTTGAGCATGAGTGAAAAATGATGAAGAAAAGGGAAGAAATAATTGTTCATACCACATTTCATGAGGATTACAACCATTGAGCCTAATTGACCATACATTTGTACTCAGCCCTGTTACAAGCTTTGAAAAGACCTTTTTAATCTTGATTGAGCTGAAACAATTGTTGGTTGGACAATAAGGGCAAACCTATGGATGAAATCATGCATTGTGTTTATCTTTGTGAGTGTGAGGGTTGATTGTGATTTCGGAGCTATTCATTGTTGAACCTTTATGTGTGAATATGGAATCATTCTTTGTGTGAGGGCATTTGAGTACCTTTGTTGAGCTTGAACTTGCATATGAAGCAAGTATTGTGACCTTGAGAATCTTTGGTAATGGTAAGTCACAACTTGAATCTTTGAGTGCACAATTGAGCCTTGCATGAGTAAGTTGAGTCTTTTTGTGTGCATTCATGATTGAGTTTTGTGTAGCACTGTTTGAGACATCCTTTTTGAACTACTGAACTAGAGTTTCACTTGAGGACAAGCAAAAGCTCCACAATTTGGACTCATTTAGAGCTTTATTTGGATAGACTTAGTGTCCTCAAATTCTTATTTTGTGCCAATAACTGATGTAAAATCCTTGTTTTCCAGGTACTTGGATTGAGGAACAAAAAATGGACAATAATGGGCAAAATGGAACAAGGAAATTGAAAGAACGAAGAAAAGGAGGTTTGTTGATCGCCTAATCCATTGGGCGAGTCGCCGAGTGGCTATTACCTCGCCTAAAGTTCCAGTGTGCCAAGCCCTAAAGGAGAAAATCAAGTCGGTGAGAGAAAAGAGATGTCGGTGAGTCACCGAACGGTTCTGCGATGCAGTGTTGGATCGCCCAAAGTTACAGAACTTGAGGATGTTGAAGGCTTTGCAAAAAAGCGATGGAACTAACAAAAGGGTGGATCGCCGAGTTGATCGGCGATCCCGACTTACAGCGTCGAATGGCCCTTCGCAACATATTTTTGGAGAATATAAATACATTTTCAAACATTATGTTTAATATAAAAAAAAATCTGAACATTCATTAGAGTAATTTTTGAGTTTTAATTGAGAGTATTGAGACAATATTTTCCTTAGATTTGAAGAATTGAAGTTTTTCATTTTTGAGAAATTGGAAGTGGGTCTTTGAGATTCTTCAATTTGGACCTTTGTAAAGACGAAATTAATCTTACCCAGTTGATGGAAACACAATCTGGTAACGATTTCTATCTTTTTATGATGTCTAGCTAAAACCCCAATTTTTGGGGTGTTATTATGGGTTGATTTAGCTTATGGGTATTGCTAATTGATAGTTCAAATTATGTTTAAAAGTGATTTCAATCAGTAATTGTGGTTTAATATAAAGGGTTGTAGTTGTAAATGCAACTCTACCTTCGTGTTTATGGCTTGCTCGAGAGAGAAGTTTTAAAACCAAGATTACTGAACTGATGGTCTGTGGGTATTGGGTTGTCATGGGTTCAGCTCGAGAGAGTGAATCCTAAACCCTTTTCCACACATTCAGCTCGAGAGAGTGAATGGACTAAAGCGTAGGTCGTTCTTAATTGCTGCTTGTTGGTGTTCGAGAGAAACCAACTTGATTCGAGGTAAATTGTTCAAGAGAAAGTTTATCCCCATTAAAGTCTCGATTATTCACTGATTTACAACTATTTAATAACAATTGCAACTACCCATTTGTCTACCTTAGGGGTTAATAGATGAGGTTTATAAGGTACTTGCGATCATGGGGTGACTTCGGTAGAAAAAGCAGAACTAGCCACTTACCAATTGAAAGATGTTTCTCAAATATGGTATGAGCAATGGAAAGATACTAGGCCAGTAGGAGCGGGCCCAATAGAGTGGGAAGTGCGAGAGTTGAGGAAGGCTAAGGTTTGGAAGAGTTTATTAACCTTAAGCAAGGTAGCATGAGTGTTAAGGAGTATGCCTTGAAATTCACCCAACTATCCAAGTATGCTCCATCTATGGTGTCGAATTCGAGGGATATGATGCGTAGGTTCTTGACGGGAGTGTACGACATGGTAGAAAAAGAATGTCGTACGACAATGCTCCATGATAATATGGATATCTCACGTCTTATGGTGTATGCCCAACAAATGGAGGAAGATAAACTAAAGGAAATGAATAGACAGGCAAAAAAAGCAAGGACCGATGATGGGAACTTTAATAATGCAAAATTCGAGGGACAAGGTCGACCTAGGGTCCAACAAAGATATTACGGTCAAGCTTCCCCCAATACCCCTAGGTTTAACCAAGAGAAAGGTGGTGGGTCTCCATTACCTAAGCCTACTTGCACCAAGTGTGGAAGGAATCAGTATGGTACGTGCCTAGTCGGCATGGATGGTTTTTATGGTAGTGGAAAGAGTGAGCACAAAATGAGGGAATGTCTGGTGCTTAAGGCTAAGGGGAGAGAGGAAAAGCAAGTTGCTTCTAGTTGTCCGGATGAGAATTCCTAAAAAAAGAATAGGTTTTATGATCTTCAAGCTAGAGATGAACAAGAGTGACCTACGGATGTGACTACCGGTATGTGTTTTATGGTTACTAGATTCCAGTATTGTTTGGTCTTTTGTGACTTGATATGTTAGACTTTGAAGTTGTCTTTAGTAAGAATGATGTTTAGAAAAGTCCGTTTAGTCTTACTCCCAATAGGGAGACGGTGCGCTTAGATAGCAAGGTCATTATGTGTCTATGTGATGCCATGATTTCCTTGTATGATGCATGTCCATGAAAGCTTGTGATTTAAAATAAAAATGAGTTTGCATGATTTATTTCCTCATGTTGTAGTGCATTGAATATGAGTTGCCTATTTGACTTCGTGAGATGAATATATGAGCATGCTTTAGTTTGGAGTTGAGAGATTCCTCCTTGAATAAATGCTTTCTGATAGTAAATTACATATGAGCTCCATGAGAGTGTGTAGAGAATGTTTAGTTTGGAGAAGGTAGTTCCTCCTATGAATGTGATGAGCTTGGAGATTTCATGCATAAATGCAAACTCTCCAACCTGTCATCGGTCGCATAGATACAAGCTCCCCCTTGTCATTAGGGACAACCGTGACTCCTCCCTTTTTCGGTACACATTGCACAGGACTGGCCCATTTGCTATCTGCAATAGGGTAGATCACTCTTGCGTCCAACCACTTTATTATTTCCTTTTTCACCACCTCTTGCATTGGCAGGTTTAGTCTTCGCTAATGTTCAACACTCGGTTTACAATTATCAAGCTGAATTTTGTGAGTGCATATGCCTGGAGGGATGCCCATTATATTAGCAATAGTCCAACTGATGGCTTATATATGCCTTCTCAGTACTTCAAGGAGCAATTTTTCTTGCCAATCAAGTAAGCAATAATCACTGGCAAGGTGTAATTTGCACCTAAGAAAGCATACCGCAGGTGAGAGGGTAATACCTTCAGCTCAAGATTTGGTGGTTCTTCGGTTGATGGTTTGGCGGGAGGGCTCTCTCAGTTTTTTAAGTCGATGTCCAATTTCATTAGAGTCTTTGTAAATCCCCCCCATGCTTGAAAATGCGGCTACCTCTTCGTCTTGTCCTTTAACCTCAAGCTCTTCATCGTTAGCCAACACAACTTCAAGTGGTTTTTTGGTGCACATCAAATGGCTCACACTAGCCACTTCCTCGTCAATCATATCATCAGTTGAGATTACATGAATGTCACTTGGGTGTTTCATTGATTTGCACACATCAAAGGTGACTTCATCTTCATTAACCCAAAATTTCAACTCCCCACACTCAACATCCACCAACGCTCTCCCAGTTTCCAAGAATGGCCTCCCCAAGGTCATAGGAATTTCGGCATCTATGTCATAGTCGAGTATGACAAAATTGGCTGGAAAAATGAATCGGTCAACCTTAACCGAAATGTCATAAAATATTCCCACTGGATGTTTGATCGATCTGTCAGCCATCAAAAGTCTCATAGTTGTAGCATGCGGTTCACCCAACCCGAGTTGCTTATAAATAACATAAGGCATTAGATTAATACTTGTTCCCAGATCGCATAAGGCTTTTGTGAACTTGAGCATGCCTATTATACATGGGATGGTGAATTCTCCAGGATCATCTTTCTTTTCGATCAGCTCTTTCGTCATAATTGCACTACAACTGTGAGAAACTTCGATCGTCTTAAACTCCAAGCTTTATTTTTTGTGAATAACTCCTTCATGAATTTGGCGTAACCCGGAATTTTCAACAATGCTTAAACTAGAGGGAGATTAATCGATAAGGTCTTGAATACAGATAGAAATTTCTTGAACTTTTCATCCTCATTATTTTTCTTGAGGCGTTGAGGGAATGGATGAGATATTTTAGGTAAGGGCTGGTTGGCTTTTAGGCATGGCTTCTGCTTTTCCTCCTCACTTTGCAGCTCCTTTGTAATGTCTTGAGGAATGGTTATCTATTCTTCCTCTCTATCATTTCCTTCATTCTGCATGTGTTCTTCTTCATTTCCATCACATCACCTTTTGCTTCTTTTCCACTCCGAGTAACAACGGCCAGTCCTTTATCTTCATCATCTGTCACCATATTTTATTTCAATTGTATTGAAAGTAAACTCAATTGACCTTCAAGGACTTTGATTGCATCTGTGTGCGAGTTTACTTTATTGTTCAAGGATGAGAAGTTGGCTTTCATCCCTTTCAATAAATCATCCGAGCCTTCAACTTTATTAAGAATGCGTGAAAGCAAATCATTCACGCGGGGACTGCTTGCACCTCCCCTTGATTTTGGGCTCTCACTTGAGTTGGTGTGGTTCTCTTCATATTCATCCTCTCTTCTCCAATACTCATTTTATTCGGAAAAATCTCGGTGGCATCTCCTTTGCTCAACTTCCTTATGATGGTTCCAACCTTGATTTCCACCTCGCTGCAAATAGCGTGGGTAGAAACCCTCCTCACTTCTTCTAGAGTTCCAACCTTGATTCTCCCCAGGCTTTGAATATCTTGAGGACGAACCCTCCTCAACTCTGAACACTCCACAAGTTCCCTTCATGTGTTCCTGTAGAACTTCTATTTGGGTAAACATCTTCTTAATGTTTTCATCCCTCTCTTTCTCTTTATCCAGTTGCTCTTGTGTTAATCTAAAATTAAATGGGCAGACTTGATCTTCTTTGGTGTACCACGCTTGGTTTATTCTAGTCATATCATCTAGAAGAAACGAGGCTACCTCAAACGATTGCAACATTATTCCTCCTCGCACCAACTGATCAGCCACTCCTTTATTAACCGAATCTAGGCTTCGGTAAAAATATTGAAGTAACAAATCATTTGGCAGCCCATGAATTGGGCATTTAAGTAGGAGCTTCTTGAATCTCACCCATGTTTCATGGAGTGGTTCCCCCTCCCGTCGCTTGAAACCTTGAATTTCATCTCTAAGTTTCATCATCCTTAATGGAGGAAAGAATCTTGTGTTAAATGCTATAACCAGCTCCTCCCATGATGTGATGGAATTGTTTGGTAACTCGGTTAACCACTTATTAGCTTCTCCCTTTAAAGACAAAGGGAATAATCACAGCCGAATCGACTCTTGCGACACACCTTTGAATGAAAAAGGGTTGCACACCTCTGTGAAGTTTCTCACATGCTCGTGTGGGTCTTCCTGATCTAGTCCTCCATATAGTCCCCTCACTTGGAGAAGGTGCAGAGTTGTGCTAGTGACTTCAAACATCGCATCCCCATCAGTTTGTGGGATGCAAATTGCACCTATTCCACCTGATTGATCCGGGTTGTAGACACTATTGATGTCTTCTATACCGTCTCGATGACCTGCTTGACTGTTATTCATCTCTTCCTCAGTTATGTACAGTTCTATGTGGTCCAGCCAACACTTACACAATGCAGCCAAAACCAATTTAACTACAGCCAACAAATTTTAGAGTGACAAACATTCAATCAAAGAATTCTAAGTAACGCTACTCCCTGGCAGCACCACCATTTTGATAAACGCTATCAAAGATACTTCATCCAATACTAAGAATCAGCGATTGTTTAATAGTAATATAACCCAACCAAGGGTTAGGGTCAAGTCCCAAGGGAGTAGCTTTTCCTTCAAATTCGAAAATGAAACTTTGACACAATCTCTTCAATGTTAAACTTGTTATGCCTTCAAGATTATTGTTATATTTAGCAAATTTCAATCCAACTTCACGAATTAAACAAATACTAGTAGAACTTGGGGAATTGACCAGCCAATTATCGAATTTTACTTTAGAGGCTGAATGTTGATACTAACAGTAGGTTATTTTTTTATGGGTAGGTCGGGCCATATATAAGATAACTTTCTCTCGAACAATTACCTTTTCTATAACGAATTCTCTCGAACTTCATCACTGATCGGAAGATGCCCAGCCCTTTGTCCTCATCAAATCCACTCTTTTGAGCTGGATACAAAGTATAGATCTCGGATTTCACTCTCTCGGCCTGAAATCTGGGTAACCCAGTACTAAGGATGCTAAGATTGCTACCTTGGTTCTGTGCTTCTCTCTCGAGCAAACTCACAACGCGGAATAAATTACACTAAATATGCAAAACAACTTCAAAACGCAGTAACAATTCAGACCCACTTCAAATTAACCTCCCCTATTTGCATTTCAACAGTACCCACTTAACAAAACTTCAACAATTAGTTTCATAGTCAAAACCCCAAGAGAAGGGTTTTAGCCACTCATATCAAAAGTAGAAAAATTAACATTCATTATTCTTCCCATAAGTGAATACATAAATGAGAATTTTTACGAAGAAATCAGCTAGAAATCTTCTTGATTACAAAATCTCTAAGAATATTTAGATAAAAATCCCTCTTCAGAGCCTTTGGTGGTATCCTCTCTCTAATTGGTTCGCCCGTTTCTGAATAACCCCTATCCTTTCCAAAGATCAATTTAAATAAGTCTAATGTGTGACTGTTACAGACCATTCGGTGAGGTTAGTCGGATGTTGTCGAAAGGTTGGTGACGCGCCGATTGTTCTTTATCTCGCCTTCAGTTTTTTCACTCTTTCTTGGTTCGGCTACTGTAACTTTAGGCGATACAGATCGGGATCGCCGAACACTTCTGTGAATTGGCTTATGTCTATTATTTCTCTCATCAGTGTGTGTTCAGATCTTCTTCAGCAATATTTGTCGACCTGATTGTCCTTCGCTGAATAGATCGGTGACCCGCCAACTGGCTCTACTGCTCGCCGAAATTACCCTGAGTTTAGCTCCGGCATTCTGTAACTTTAGGTGGTATCATGGTTGTTCGGTGATCCACCGAATGCTCTTTTCTATCGCCAATGTGGCCACCTTTTCCAGGGCTTGGCACAATAGAACATTAGGCGAGATCATGGCGATTCGATGACTCGCCCAATGGTTTGGGCGATCTTCAGGCCTTCTCTTCTTCGTTCTTTCAGCTTCTTTATTTCGTTTTGCTCCATAGTGTCCATGCTTTGTCCCTAAATTCAAATGTATGAAATTCAAGTATTTACATCAGTTATTGAGACAAAATGCACATTTAAGGAAACTGATTCTATTAAAATCAAGCCCTAAATGAGTCCAAACTATGGACTCATCATGAAGCAGCATTGATAGGGTCAGATTCAGTTCATGATGCAATGGAGAAAGTGCAACTCATTAGAGATAGACTTATGACAGCCCAAAGTCGCCAGAAGTCTTATGCAGATGTAAGGAGAGGGGAATTAGAGTTCCAGGTTGATGATTGGGTTTTCCTGAAATAGTCACCTATGAAGGGGGTGATGAGATTTGGCAAGAAAGGGAAGCTTAGTCCTAGATATGTAGGCCCTTACAAGATCTTGAAAAGAGTTGGTAAAGTGGCTTATGAGTTAGAGTTTCCAATAGAACTAGCGGCAGTGCATCCGGTTTTTCACATTTCATTGTTGAAGAATTGTATGGGTGATCCAGCATCTATAGTACCTTTAGAAAGTGTGGTTGTGATGGATAGCCTCACTATGAGGATGTGCCAGTTGAGATTCTTGAACGTCAAGTTAGAAGGTTGAGAAACAAAGAAGTCGTTTCAGTTAAGGTTTTGTGGAAGAGTAAGTCCGTAGAGGGAGCTACTTAGGAAGCAGAAGCAGTTATGAAGGCCAAGTATCCTCACCTCTTTCCTTCCGATTCCATTCCAACTTGAGGTAATAGTTCCACTTCAGTTTTTCAGTCATTCATGCGTATATTCAGTCTTAGTATCATGTTCCTTCAGTTTGTACTTGCATTTTCAGCATATTTGCATGTTCATGGAACTCAGTTCAGTCAGAAATCAATTTCCAGTATTTAGCGGTAGGGTTTGCAGCTCTTTCCCTCCTTATTCAGCTAGTTTAGTCTTCATTAGAGGATGAATGTTCCCAAGGGGAAGATAATGTAACATCTCGTATCCTAGACAAACCAAAATTGTAGATTTTGAAAGCTACAGGTGCCACCGACGGGCACCACCTATGGATCGTAGGGTGAGCCACGGTCCGTCCTAGTGGTCCGTGGATGGCCACCTGTAGCCCTTCCCAGAACCAGCCTAGAAAAATTTCTAAGGCATGACCCATGGCCGAACCCATGGATCGTAGATCGGTTCTCGATCTCTAGTTTAGCAGAATCAGTGGTTAGTCCTCATTCTTCGAGGACGGTTGACATGATTGTCTTTCCTTGCTTTTAGTTTTAGTTTCAATTTTTATAGATTTAGCTGGGCGCATGTCCCATCATTTCTAGTTAGTAGATGTTATTTTCAGACATAGACAGATTCAGCTATAGTGTTAGAGTTTGACTTTTCAGTTGTTGTTTAAACTCTCATTTTTTCATATATTCAGATTTAGTATATGGGTATTCCCGATCATTTCAGATTATCTCATGATCTAGCTTCCACACAGTATATATTTATTCATTTTATCTTTAGTACGCTTATGATATGCCAACAGGGTTAGCTTGGGGTCACTCATGATCCTCGGTCCCGTGTCCGCGTCCAGGGGGTATTCTCGGGGTGTGACAAAACAAGAAGAGTTGTTGAAACTAAGAACTCCTTTTTGATGTAAAGCTAGACAATGTATAGATAATAAGTTGAACTTGAAACTCGATACAAATAATACTTTCCACATTATCAGTGAAGGATTTGAATATACATCCCCTATCTCAGTCACTTTTACCTTATAACCATTTGGTAGAGTAATTAGGGAAGGGTAGGGTAAGAGTCTGATATTGGTAAGTAGTGTTTTGTTGTAGGTCATGTGGTGTGTGACCCCTGAGTCTATAATGACAGCTCAAGTATTTTCTTTATAACATTTGTGCATTTAATCTCCCGTATAAAGATATTTGTCTTTAATATAGAGGTTACTAGTTTCACTTATTATGAATAGTCACATTCAATTAACTTTAAAGTGAGGGAGAGTATAAATAAAGTTTTCAAAAAAGAAACATATTCCATTTTTTCAAGACTTTGAGTGCTTGAAGCATGTAATTGAAGTGTGCAACATTTTATCAGACTATAAGTTTGCTATTAATTTGTAACTAAGACAATCAGGGCCGAGCTAGGGACACAAGGGGCTTTAGATAACTTGCACTAGTTAGTTGATCCTAGAATAGTTGAGTTTCCAAGAATTTTCATTATGTCACCTAAGGTCTGTTTGGAAAGTCATCATGTAATTGGAATTGGTGTAACTACTAGGGTAGTAATTACCAGCCTAGTAATTACACAACTTAGTAATTACGTTGACCTATTTGTTTGACATAGTGTAATTACAAGTGTACTGTTTAGTTGCACAAATATAATCATAAGGTTATATTATATTAAATTTTAAAATTAAAATTTTATATTAGACAAATAAGGGTCTTTATAGATGATATTAAATTAAATATTTAAGATATATATATATATATATATATATTGTCTTTTAAAAATATATTAATTAGTTATTAACTAATATTACAAAAAATAATTGATTTATATTTTTTAATTTAGTATATTTTAATTAAATTAATCATAAAAACTTAAAGTACATAATTTCTATGAATATCATGAAATGCATGTTAAAGATTCATATTATAAATATAATGTCATAAAATTATAAAGCAATTGACAAAAAGATAATATATCAAGTCTTAACTTAAAAAAATAGCTTGTAATGTAAAATATTGAGTCAATACTCCTGAAACAAATGAAATTGAAAATATATCATAAATTCTAAATTCAAAACAAACAAATTAACATAATACTCTTATATCAAATTTCGACATAACATACATAAATATGATTTAAAAAATAAAATAAAACATAAGTCCATAACTTTATTCAATAATGAATTCTACTTTAATTTAAAAATTAGAATACTAACTAAATTATGACTTTTTTTAGATAATACGAAAAATTACATAGAATCACATATAGTACAGGTTGATAATAAGAAGGAAATGAAATATAAATAATATAAATAAATAATTTTAGAAAATATTAGAATAATAAAAAATAAAAAATAATTTAAAATAATGAAAATAAAAAATATATTTAAAAAAATAATAGAAATAAATGGAAGAAATTAAAAAGTAATCAACTTATAATTACACCATGCATAATTACCAACAATTCATAGCATTCCATGTGAATTGGAGAGTGTAATTTCATATCCTACCAATTACACTCAATTACCTGCTGACCAGGTAATTACTTGGTCAATCAGACAGTGTAATTACACTCAATTACACCAAATCCAATTACCGGGGTGACTTTCCAAACAGGCCTTAATGAACTTGCTGAAGAGTTGAATCGGAGGAAAATCAACTCTTCAGGTTCCAATGGTGGATCTCAGTAGCATAGAAGTTCAAGATTGACGTAAGGAAGTTGTCGATGAAATAAGACAAGCATCAGAAAAGTGGGGATTTTTTCAACTGATAAATCATGGTGTTCTTTCAAGTGTTTTAGAAGGAATGATTGATGAGACTCGTAAATTTCATTACCAAGATGCTGAACTACAGAAAGAACATTAATCGTGTGATCGAACAAATATAAGAGTTAGATATTAGACTGATCTTCATCTATTCAATTCATAGGCCGCAAACTAGAGGGATACATTGAACATTTATATGATAGTTACTGGTCATATTGAACCTGAAGAAATACCGGAAGTTTGCAGGTAAGCTATATATTCTTCTTCACTTGAACTGCAATTCCTAATATTACAAACATCTATTCTTTGAATGCACCTACTCATGACAACTATGGGGCTCCTTGTTGAGATGATTGGTTACTTGGTTATAAATAGAACTTGAGGAAAATAGTAAGATGAATTAAAGTAAAATGGATAGTCCAAAAATATAAACGGAAGAAGTCACAAAATCAGTTATTGAATAGTTTACCATATATAGGGCCGAAAGAAATATGAGAAGATCATAAAGCAGATTACAATGCATGCAGCAGCCAGATATTTGTGATTTAAGCAGAAAAACAGCTTATGAAACAAACCAACAAAGTAAATATAACTCTTAATAAAGATAGCAAGAAGGTAAAGTAATAAACAATTCAACATACTAATTGATATGCCTCCTCATCCTCATTCTATTCTTCTGACTATTCCTGTTCTGACGATTCTTCTTCATCTGACCATTCTTCCTCATCAATTGATTCATTTTCCCCTTCGTCTGTTTGTTCTTCTATATCAACCTCTTCTAATATGTGTTCAGGATGCTCATCCCTTAACACAATATCCACTGTGTGGTGATCACTTGATATGTCATCATCCTGGTACACAACATCCAACACGTTTTCAACTTCCACACAACCCATGGATTTGGGTTTAATTACCACCCACCAATCCGATTTATCTGGATGCAAGGGATAAGGAGAATAGTACACTTGCTTAACATTTTGTGCGATGATGAAAAGATCATATGCCCCATACTCCCTTGTGTGCCTTATTTCAATGATATTATATTGTTTGATTTCACTCGTGCTTCTGTTGGGAGATGGATCAAACCACTTGCATCGAAAAAATACAATTCTTTTTTTCTGCCAATCAGAATACTCCATTTCTAAAATTTCTGAGTACTTCATAATAATCAACTCCATCTCTGAATTGGTAAGTCCATTCTAGCTTTAACATTATCTTTTGTCTTGCAATTGACATCCATTACTGTGTTGAATAAATTATCAAAGTATTTTTTTTGATATGCATGACATCAAGATTATGTCAAAGAAGATTATCCTTCAACTATTGTAACTCCCAAAATATACTCTATTTTGTCCAATTATGAGTAAAACAATACCCATCAAATTTGTACGGTTGTTCTTCTGTAACCTTTGGAAAATGTCGAACCCTCTCCCAAACGTGTTCTCCAGTCAAGATTGGAGGTGGACAGCCTTGTTTAACTATATTCTTTTTTAATGCGTTTTTCGTATCCCTAAACTCAGGATCCATTGAAAAGAACTGACAATGACTGTCAAACCAAGAATTTCTCTAACCATGCATTAAAGAGAATGATTAAGTATTTTCCATACAGTAAGGACAAGCTATCTTTCTCGCTATCATCCACCCCGACAACATAACATCTTGTATGCAGAAAAATCATAGATAGTCCACTTTAAGGAAATCTTCAAATTAAAAGTTTACTTAAGAGACACATGAAACGTTTCAACCCCTTGAATCCACAACTGTTTCAACTCATAAATCAAAGGTTGCAAATATACATCAATCAAGATTTTTGAATTACGCGGGAAAGGAATGACGCAATTGCGAAATATTTATGAACTAGTATTACACATCTCAGGTGGAAGGTTATATGGTGCTAAAAATACAAGGGAACAAGAATAAGGTGCAACATAAACAGAATGTGGAGTGAATCCATCTAAACATAAACCCAACATAATATTTTGTGGTTCGGCTGCGAACTATGGATAGGTTCTATCAAAATGCTTCCAGGCCTATCCATCGGATGGATGACACATAACATCTGGTGGTCTACTATTTTCATGGTGCCATATATTATTAGGAGAAGAGCTATTTGATGCATACAACCTCTTTAACATTGGTATAAGAGGTAAGTAATGTATTGCCTTAACAACAACTTTCTTTCCGCTAGGAGCCCACTCATAACGAGATTTTCCACAAAACTTGCGCGATTGTAGACCAATATCATCTTTATAGTATAACATGCAGCCATTTTCACAACAATGAATTCTCATCGATGACAATCCTAACTTTAACATCAACCTCTTTGCCTTGTAGAAATTATCGGGTATCTCTAGTTTTAGGGAAACTAAAATCATGCATAAGTTCAATCACAGACTCCATTGCCCCTTAAGAAATATTCCAATCTGATTTGATATTTAATAACCTAAAAACAATATACAATTGGGAATATGGACTCCCCTCATATAAAGGCCGACTAGAAGCTTCCAATTGTTCAAAGAAAATTCTATATTCAGCATTGGGAGCTTCTTCAATATGATTACCAGATTCAAAATTAGCGTCCTGAACCATTTCGTTTCATTCTATAGTTTTTGTGTATTAGATTTCACCGCGCTACTACGTTCACCAACAACATATATAGTGTTGAAATACATAAAAACTATTATCAATTTCTCTATCTAATCCACACTATGCATGCATTCTTTTTTAAACCCATTTCGATAGAGATGAAGTTCAACAATATCTAGTTTTTAATAATTCATACATTGGCATTAGTTACAAGGATACTTTACCAAGCCATTACGTTAAAAAGGTTCTAGTTTGTTTGCATACTCCACGAAACCAGTGACACATTCTACAAATCCAGGCCTCAACCCCACTTGACTAAAATTAATCAGATTATACATCTAACTACGATCCATCTACACAAAGATCACAAAATTTAAATTTGATAAAACTTTATAAAGTAAATAATAATTTACCATCGTAGAAATCAAATTGTAAGATTCTACTTAGGCATATACAATCCTAGGTCATCATTCTTTGCATCACTGATGAGTCATAACCTACATATTTGAGTGTTACACAAATTATTTATTCACTTATATCCTAATCAAAGGGTAAAAGTCAATTTTTATTTTGTTTTTCTTGAACATATTTGCCTATCTATCCAAACATTTATCTTTAGAAACTTATAAAAAAGAGACATATAGAAAATTGAGTTGCATTATACACAAAGCCAACAACCAATTCAGATTTAAAGCTCATCTGACTAATTTTATCAGTAAACTATGTCATAAAATATTGTAAGCAAAACTAAAGAGCTATTAGTTGGACATTCAAAACTACATGGACAAGCTAAAATTCAACCGCTTTGATAAAAAAAATGATAACAACAAACACTAAGTAACATTAAAATAAATAAACAATCTAGATTCTATCCACATATAGGCAAACGATGCTTGCAATAAATCAACAAAGAGAGTTTGAAACAAACGTCCTGGTATTGATGCTTAAGTATTTTTTCTATTCAGTGTCAATCAACATTTAAGTGATTGCGAATAAAGATGTATGTGTTCTTCTCCGTTCATCTTCTCATTGCCTATTTCTAACCTTCAATACTGTAATGTGGTGTAAGTTTAAATCCATTACTATTTATTTTTATCACAGGTATTTCCAAACACGGGGGCTTCTTTCTGAATCCTTATTTTGAGTTATCTCAACCTCAGTTCTCTTCTTGCTTGATTATTTTTCCTGTAACAAAGTAAATAATACTCTCATTCAATAATCAAATTACTTTCTTTCCACAAATATTTCCAATTTATTAATTAGCTGAAAAGATACACGGCTATAAAAGATTGATATATTTAGGAGAATAACCATTAATTAGGAGTCGTGGTAACCGTAGAATTTGAGAATTTTTTTGTATTGTTACGTTAGATTTTTTGTTTTAATTTATTTGTCTAATTTTTACTTGACAAGATGTTTTATGAGTTAAATAATCTTATGTCAAAAACATTTCATGTTAGAGTTAAAATTTAAGAGTTGCCAAAAAAGGAAAGAGACATTTTTTCAACAGGCTAAAAAGAAAAGTGAGATTAAAAAAATAAAAACAAAAGGAGTATTATTTTTATATAAAAAAACATGTGGTATCACTTATCTCATATGTAAAAGGTTGCATTGATATAATCAAGGTTTAGAAACCAAATAACAACTAACAAAACTAGAGGCTGGGTATAAGGGTAAAAAATAAGGGTGACAACCCTCCTCTCTTAATTTACCTTCTTCGTACCGCACATGACTCATGAATTCAACCATAGATCATATGACATAAACAAAATGTCAAACAAATAACGGAAAAAACGAATTATTTTTAGTCGCGAAGGAATTATAAAGATAAATCAAATGCATGTTTAAAATTTTGAAACTGCTACCTCGAAATATCAAGAAGGGTCAAAATGGCATCTTTCTCCTTTTTTGTAAGATGAGCCTTGAATCCAGCTAAAGTTTTAGGATCATAAATCCTTAAAAGATTCCTAGGGTAATGTCTGATTAAATAACGCTATCAAAGACACTTAATCCAGTTCTAAGAGTCAACGATCGTTAGTCAGTATATAACCCAACTAAATGAGTTGGGGTCAAATCCCACAGGGAGTGGTATGCGTTTAAGATTCAATAGGAAAGATCAAATATGCTCAAGTCAATCCTAGGAATAGATATTTACGAATAAAAATAAAATGTAAATCATGGGGTGACACAAATGTCAAATAATGGGGTTTTGGTTTTAACTATCAGCTACAACAACAACAAATAATACGAAAATGACAATAATGAGACGGGTTCTTGGAATGTGATTCGATTATAGGCTAATGTAGACAAATGGGTAATTGCAATTGTTAGTAAATAACTTTAAATTAGTGAATAAGCTAGACTTTAGAGGAGGTAAACTTTCTCTCGAACAATTTACCCTGAATCAAGTTGATTTCTCTCGAACATTGCCAACCATACAAATAAGAAATGCCTACACTTTAGTCTATTCACTCTCTCGAGCTGAATGTGTGGAAAAGGATTTAGGATTCACTCTCTCGAGCTGAACCCATGACAACCCAATACCCACAAACCATCAATTCAGTAATCTTGGTTTTAAAACCTCTCTCTCGAGCAAGCCAAAAACACGAAGGTAGAACTGCATTTGCAACTATATTTCTTTAAATTTAACCACAATAACTGATTGAAATCACTTCTAAACAGCATTTAAACTAACAATTTGCAATATCCATAAACTAAATCAGCCCATAATCACATAATCACACCCCAAGAATTGGAGTTTTAGCTGGACATCATAAAAAGATAAAAATCGTTACCGAATTGGGTTTTCATCAACTAGGTATGATTAATTTTGTCTTTACAAAGGTCCAAATTGAAGAATATCAAAGACCCACTTCCAATTTCTCAAAAATGGAAAACTTCAATTCTTCAAAGCTAAGGAAAACTTGTCTCAAAACTCAGAGTTCAAACTATTCAAAAGATGATACTTCTAAAAATGATAAAAAGATGTTAAACTTAATGTTTGGAAATGTATTTATACTCGCCAAATTTTTTTTGTCAACGGCCATTCAACGCAATAAGTCGGGCTCGCCAATCAACTCGGCGATCCGCCCTTTGGCCGATTTCATCGCCTTTCTGCCTTGGCCTTCAGCATCCTCCAGGTCTATAACTTTAGGAGATCTAACACTGCATCGCAGAACCACTGGACGATCCGCCGAATGCTCCTTTCTCTCACCAACTTGATTTTCTCCTTCAGCGCTTAGCACACTGGAACTTTGGGTGAAGTAATGGCCATTCCGCGACTCGCCAAATGGACTTGGCGATCAGAAGACTCTCTTTTCTTCCTTCTTTCAGCTCACTTCATTCCTTTTTACAAATTATTGTCCTTTCTTTGTTCCTCAATCCAAAGACCTGGAAATCAAGGATTTTACATCAGTTATTGGCACAAAATAAGCATTTGAGGACACTAAACCTATACAAATAAAGCCCTAAATGAGTCCAAAGTTGGTACTCATGAACACCTCAACTTAAATTTTTGCTTGTTCTCAAGTAAAACTCAAGTTCAGCAGTTCAAAAAGATTGTCTCAAACAGTGCTACACAAGACTCAATCATGAATGCACACAACAAGACTCAATTTACTTATGGAAGGATCAATTGTGCACTCAAAGATTCAAGTTTTGACTCACCATTATCAAAGAATCTCAAGTTCACAATACTTGCTTCAAATGCAAGTTCAAGCTCAACAAAGGTACTCAAATGCCCTCACACAAAGATGATTCCATATTCACACACAATGGTTCAATAATTTATAGCTCCAGAATCACCAACAACTCTCACACTCAAAAAGATGAACACATGCATGACTCCACCCATAGGTTTGCTCTTATTTCCAATCAACACTTGTTTCAGCTTACTCAAGATCAAAAAGGTCTTTTTAAGGCTTGTAATGGGGCTGAGTGTAAAGGTATGGTCATTTAGGCTCAGGGGCTGCTATCCTCATGAAATGTGGTATGAACAAAACTTTTTTTCCTTTTCTTCAACATTTTCATTCATGCTCAAAAGTCATCGCATCATTCATTTTCCATGGCATACCGGACACCCCATTTCTTTTGCACTTTCGCAACTTTATTTCAAACTTTTTCATTCTTTTCCTTTTTCATTTGTTCTTTTCTTTATCCATATTTTTTTGTATGGAGGGGTTCCATCTTTTTCACCACCATGGATCAAAGGGGGCTTCTTTGCACTTCTTGACTTACCTTCTCCTTTCACCACACCCCCAACTTAGGCTGTTGGCCTAAGTTGGTTATTCAAACAAACCACACTTCATGAAGATTATGGGTGACGAGATAAAGAAAGGTTACAATTTCATCAAGTTTCTTCCAAGAAAAGGATAAGGCTCAAGGGTGTTCAAGCAAAGATCACACACTCACAAGGTAGGCCACAAAAGAGGTAGAATATCAAATTGTTTCACTCTTTAAAATTGTTGCCTAAGATCATTTCAAGAGCTTGCATCACTTAGTCAACCGGACTAATGGGGCAAATTCTAGGTGTAATCACACATGGTTCACGGTAAGCTCATCACACAAGGCATTGACACCAATGTCAAACAAGACTCCACACCTTCACTAGTGTGCAATGTTCATCACAAGAGAATCAATTTGATAATCGGCTAGTCACAACGAGATGCAATGAGTTCACATATTGCCTATGCAACTTCATTTGGCCTCATCGTAGTCGTACATTCATGTTTGTTAGATTGAGTGCACTATTCAAGTAATCAGTATTGATTACAACCGACACTCAAATTTGCACAAGAATAGCCACACTTGAATACACAAGAGGTGGCAAATTTTTTCGGAAGGGTCCAAAAATTATTTACATTCAAAATAAGGAGCCACAAGCTCAAGCATCCACAAAAACAGTGTCAAAACACAACATATAGCACAAAACCCAATATATATATAGAAAATTCATAATCACAAGAGGTAGGTATGGAAATACCTCACCCCACCACAAATAAAAAGCAATTTGTCCTCAAATGTAATCAAAACAAAATATCCAAAAATTAAATAAAGATGACAGAGAGAGAGGTAAAGAGAAGTCATGTCTATGCAGTCGCTCCATCTATCGGGGCATCAGCACCCTGGATAGTAGCAGCAGCACTCGATCTACTAGGGCCTACCATGGATGTCTCTATCTGCGATGTCTGAATCACCAACTGTACAATCGTCTCCTCCAGATCTGGCAAGTCTCCATATATGCTCTCCTACCTCACCTCAATCTGGTCATCGTCGGTCTCTACCTCCGACTCATCAGCTTTTATGTCATCTATATGTACATCTTTGGTGGTAGCCGGAGGTATATCTGGCTCAACTGGTACATCTGGGATCTCCACCATATCAAAAATCATAGACATGTCGGTGGAATTTAGTTGGTCCACATCTCTCCTCAGCACAGTAATAGCGACCTTTAGAGCAATCACCTCCTCAGTGGCTCCTTGGCCACGCTCGGACACCGCTATCCTAGCCACAAGGGAATCAATAGTGGAACTCAGAGGTGTCACAGCATCGGTGAGGGCCCTCTCGAATATTCCAGGAATGGTGGCCTCAAGTATGGTGGCACATCGATCAGCAGAATGGGCTAGCTACCCTATTCGTAGTAATGCAGCTTGAGTGAGCGGGGACCAGAGACAGCAGCAACAACAGTACTAGATCTAGGAGGCAAGGGAGCAGTAGAGGTACTAGGCATCGTATAAGGGGTAGTGCTAGGTATACCTGAAGGCTCATGGGACGGAGTAGGCAAAGGTGCCTCTACAGGTAATGCATCTGTATCTACAACCAGGGAAGAGTCCACCGGGGCTGCCTTCTTCTTCTCTGCCTCATCCTTCAAGTACTCTGCCTCAATCCTCCAGATGTCAGTAAAAGATGTGGCAATCACTTACACATCCTTCTTCTCATCTCTAGGTACCCGAGCCTGTCTGCACAACTCAGTGATCAGCACCATAAAGGGGAGGGAAGTCTGGCACTGTTTGGCCCTTATGGCCATCTCCTGCTCAACGATCATACCAAAATTTATATGCTCTTGTGCAATGATCGAGCCAAGACAAGTCGCCGTTGTGTTGCGTAGGATGGACTCATTTTGAGATGGCATGATAGTATTGCTAATAAAGCCAAACCAGTACCTCGCAACTACATTTAGGTCCTTCTTTTCTATCAGAGCCCCTGCCTCAAACCACCTCGGAGTATCATCACATATGAGAGAGGTTAGACAGCTTTTCATGTTCTCTAAGGACTTATTATTGATCTGTACTAGTGGGCATCTATAATGTTGTCGGAGCACTCTAATACCGCATTTATGTTAGTACTGTCACACAACACTTTCTTACCCCTGACAACCACATAATCAATCGGCTTGAATTTAGCAGCCAACTTCTTCCTTTGCGGCACTAGGGCTCCGTAAGCGGTGTAGAATTCCCGAACCCAATTTGGAATATAGGAACCCCAGGGTTTTCTGAAAATATCAAACTTACGGGCCTTTATAGTGTGCCAAGTGTCGGGGTATCTCTCTATCACCCCATAAATAGAGAGCCACTTTTATTTAATGATGGTCTTCAATCCCTCAGTTTTTAGTCTGTTCATAGACCATGGGGAGGAACCTGTACCAGTTGTTCTAGGACCACAGCTTGTGCGGGAGAAGGAGGAGGATTAGTGATGGCTTGGGGAGTCCTGATCCTAGATGGATCATTCATCCTCTTGTTACGGAGCTCAACTCTCTGGGCTACTAGTAGCTCTTCTTCAGGCTAAGAAGTTGTAACCTGATGCTCCAGGTGCTCACCCTCACTCTTAGAAGTGGTGAGGTGAAGGGCATAAATGTCGTCACTGTTGGAGCTGACCTCCGGTGACGCAATCTTAGCCTTGGATACAATTGCATCCTCATTGATCTTGATTCCCTTGGCCCTCTTACGTGGCGGCATGTCTCTACCAGCCACTTTTGGTCTAGCCATATCTGCAAACACATTATAGAAAGTGAGAAGAAATTCAAGCAAATGTGCAGAAAAACTGTTGTAGACAGACTCGCCGAACCGGTCGGCTAGTCGCCGAATCACTTTGGTGAGCCAGATCGGGCTCACCGAAAGGATTGGCTCTAAAATTTCTGAAACAAATGGCATGTCGGCGATGGGAATAGCCTTTCGGCGAATCGCCAATAGCAATCGGCGAGCAAAGACTAGCTCACTAAAAGTTACAGTGCATTTTAGGGGTTAGAGGCGCAGAAATGGTGATCAAGAAGGACTTTCGGCAAGTCGCCGACTGCACTCGGCGAACTCAGGCTTCTCGCCAAAAGTTACAGTACCCAAACTCAATTTTAGCATTAAATAAAAGGCGATATAGGGGGATTTGGCAAACCGTCAAGTGGTTTGGCGAGCTCGACCCAGCTCGCCAAACTACCCAACGTGCCTACTTTAAACCCCATCATCCAAATTCAACCCCGCTTCCCTCAGGAAAAAAATCAAACCATGCACTCATTCAATTGAACCTAGACCCATAAGACCCTTACCCCCATGATACTCAGATTTCTCTTGGTTTGGCCAAATTTGGCCATGTGACAACCTTTGCCCTTAATAATGACGTCAACCGCTCCATCATTGGGCAAAGCACGTCATTTGGCAGAAATGCGGGTTACTTAGACTTAATCCGACTAGACCCAACAACAACAAATAAACACAATCCAACAATTTCGATCAATTTTAAGCATGACAATTTTGGGAAATTAACGGTATAGACAATATAGGCAAGATATTCGAATTAAAATAGGCATTCAAGCATACAATTACGATCAGAGAGGCACAGCACACATTACTAGGATAAGAACAAGTGCAAATGAGTACATTCACAAAATATAAGTTCGGGGTTCGAAAAACCAACTTTTTAAGCCGAATATAAACTTTAAAAAGCTAGGCGGCAAAGAAATCCCACTCTGAACACACCATCGATGACCAAAAATCGATAACAATGCAACAATACGGAAAATATTGTGCGGGTGTGATTTTGGAAAGTTAAAAAGTGAGGGAATGCAAAAGAGTTTGAAAGTTTAAACCTTTGACCTTTAAAACCGTCCATTTCTCACCCATTCGGGGACATTAGTATTGCTCGCTGACCCACTCGGTGACACATCGAATGGGCACTTACCTCACCAAGTTTTACAGGACCTCCAGTTAATGTGGGAGTACAAACGGCGGATAAAGTCGTGATCGCTGACCTGGTTGGCGATTCAACAAGTAGTCCATGGGTTCACCGAGTTTTACAGACACTAATTTCAAAATTTCTTTAGTCCAATGGTGGTCCAAGTCGGGCTCGCCGACCTCTTTGGCGAGTCACCGACCTCTTCGGTGAGTCGCCGACTGGACATTTTGCTCACCAATCTGTACTTTTCAAACACATTCGACACTTTAACTTACGCAATCAACACACAATTATTTCACAAACAAAAAGAAATCAAATAAAACTTGGGTTGGCTTAGTTAACGTCGTGTCATGACGCAAGTCCTCGCTTAAACTTCATTCTTGGGGTTTGTCATAGTGTCACTAGGAAACCCCCCTTATTGTCTTGGGTTTAAATGAGACAAAATATGACCCATCTGGGTCTCCAACTGTTTCATAGAGACGAAATGGGAGGTAACCGTCTAGCTAAGGGTCGACACATCTTCCTTCAACTCTTTCAAAATCTTGTCCAACCCCTCAACCTTGTTGAGAATATGAGACAACATACCCTCAGACCGACCACCCTCGGAATCCTTTGGATTTTGGCCCTCGTGGGGAGGAACATATTTATCCTTCTCCCCGTCTCTCTCTTTCCAAGTGGGGTTACGATCCCTCCACTCTCTATCACGATCCTTCCAACCTTCATCCATGTTCCAACTTTGGTTACCACCCTGCCTCGGGTAGTTTGAACGATAACCACCTCCTTGGTTAGCTAGGAAGTTCACCTTTTTGTTGTACAAAGCCTCAAACTTGGCCTCATCAGGATTAACACACCCGACACCAACTGCATTGACACTTCGAGCACCAGCTCTCATGACATTTTTGGACAAAATATCAAGTTGTGTCATGATCTTTGCCATGTTCTGGTCCCTCTCTTTGTCATTCTCAAGTTGCTCCTTGGTCAATTTAAACATGAGAGAGGAGACCTGATCTTCGTGAGTGTACCAAGCCCATTTAATTGTGGTCATACCATACAAAAACTGGGTTGCTATAATGTAAGGTTGTTGCATCAAACCTCCCGGAGAAAGTTTGTCAGCTACACCATTGTTCACCGAATCAAGGCTTCGGTAAAATACTACAACAAAACATTGTCGGGCAAACCATGAGTTGGGCATTGTAGCACCAACTTCTTGAATTGCAGTCAAGTCTCATGAATTGGCTCACCCTTCAAACGCTTGAAGCTTTGGATGTTGACCCGAAGTGTCATCATTTTCAAAGGAGGGAAAAATTGCACTTGAAATGCGGGGACAAGCTCTTCCCACGAAGTGATTGATTCCCGTGGAAATTCAACCAGCCATTTACACGCTTCTCCCATTAAAGAATATGGGTACAACCTCAATCGGACCGACTCTTGGGATATATTCTTGAAAGAGAACGGCCCGCAAACATCAACAAAGTTTCTAATATGCTCATGGGGATCCTCATGAGTCAGCCCACCAAACAACCCTTTCAATTGCATGAGCTGCAACATGGTACTTGTAATATGGAACACAACGTTCCCTTCTGCCGGAGACAAGCGAATGGCACCAATTCCACCCATTAGATGAGCGCTATTAGCATTATGTTCATTGACATCGTTGAGGTTTCCGATGTCATCTTGGTGGCCCACTTGGCTACCATTGCTTCCGTTCACACTCATACTCTCAGTTTCATATACAAACAAGCAAACCAAAACTAAAAGTAAGTAGATTCGACTATGACTAAAAAGAACAAAATTCAACATAGCTAAAGAATCTTAACCAACAGCACTCCCCGGCAGCGGCGCCATTTTGATTAAATAACGCTATCAAAGACACTTAATCCAGTTCTAAGAGTCAACGATTGTTAGTTAGTATATAGTTGGGGTCGAATCCCATAGGGAGTGGTACGCGTTTAAGATTCAATAGGAAAGTCTGAATATGCTCAAGTCAATTATAGGAATAGACATTTACGAATAAAAACATAATGGAAATCATGAGGTGACACGAATGTCAAATAAGGGGATTTTGGTTTTAACTATCAGCTATAACAACAGCAAATAATACGAAGATGACAATAATGAGATGGGTTCTTGGGATGTGATTTGATTATAGGATAATGTAGACAAATGGATAACTGCAACTGTTACTAAATAACTATAAATTAGTGAATAAGCTAGACTTTAGAGGAGGTAAACTTTCTCTCGAATAATTTACCTTGAATCAAGTCATTTTCTCTCAAACATCGACAAACATGCAAACAAGAACAACCTACACTTTAGTCCATTCACTCTCGCGAGCTGAATGTGTGGAAAAGGGTTTAGGATTTACTCTCTCGAGTTGAACCCATGAAAACTCAATACCCACATACCATCAATTTAGTAATCTTGGTTTTAAAACATCTCTCTCGAGCAAGCCAAAAATACGAAGGTAGAAATGCATTTGCAACTACAATTCTTTAAATTGAACCACAATAACTAATTGAAATCACTTCTAAACAATATTTAAACTAACAATTAGCAATACCCATAAACTAAATCAACCCATAATCACATAATCACACCCCAAGAATTAGGGTTTTAGCTAGACATCATAAAAAGAAAAAAATCGTTACCAAATTGGGTTTCCATCAATTGGGTACGATTAATTTCATATTTACAAAGGTCCAAATTGAAGAATCTCAATGATCCACTTACAATTTCCCAAAAATGGAAAACTTCAATTCTTCAAAGCTAAGGAAAACTTGTCCCAAACCAAAGAGTTCAAACTATTCAAAAGACGATACTTCTAAAGATGATAAAATGATGTTAAACTTAATGTTTGAATATATATTTATAGTCGCCAAAAATATGTTGCGAAGGGCCATTCGGCGTAAGAAGTCAAGCTCGCCAATCAACTCGGTGATCCACCCTTTGGCCCATTTCATCGCCTTTTTGCCTTGGCCTTCAGCATCCTCCAGGTCTATAACTTTAGGAGATCTAACACTGCAACGTGGAACCATTCGATGATCCGTCGACTGATCCTTTCTCTCATCAACTTGATTTTCTCCTTCAGGGCTTAGCACACTGGAACTTTGGGCTAGGTAATGACCGTTTGGCAACTCTGCAAATGGACTTGGCAATCACCAGGCTCTCCTTTCTTCCTTCTTTCAGCTCGCTTCGTTCCTTTTTACAAATTAGTGTCCTTACTTTGTTCCTCAATCCAAATGCCTGGAAATCAAGGATTTTACATCATTTATTGGCACAAAATAAACATTTGAGGACACTAAACCAATATAAATAAAGCACTAAATGAGTCAAAATCTGGGACTCATCATTGTGGCTGAAATCTACTAGACAATGTAGTTGGAGATGAAGGCAACTGCTTAACATGTATTAAATCAACATGAGACACTTGTAGGAAAACCATCTTCTTGTTGTTATTTAGCAATTGACGAGATGGTAGAAGAATTTTGTTGCTGCTGTTGAAAATTGGTAAATGGCACAAAAACCTTTCTATGGGGGGTCCCTTTAATCCAGCCATCCTTGAAGTGGCTTCTCGTATGAGCTATTATGGCTTGGCTTGAAAAAAAAATTCTTCACTACAGACTCATTGGTATATCGACATACCATGTTGCTGATTTTGTCCTTGCATTTTTTGTTGCATTCATGTTCATCATTTTTTTAATAGAAGTGGAGTATATATTTAAGGGGGAGTAGAAGAGGGAGGGGTTTAGGTTTGGACTCAACTTCTTTGTTATTCTTATTTTGGATATATTCGAAAATACATTGTCTGATTTACTTTATTTCTTTATGTACCGCAGGTAAATTTATTATTTATACTAATAAGAGGAAAATATATTGATAAAACACAAATTCACATCGCGACATTTTTTCTTGGCTTAAAACCCCAAAACTTAAATTATATTATTTTATTCAAAACCCCTTAAATAATTAGTAATTTTAATTACTGTAACACCCCGAAAATTTCTAAGCTAAGGCACAAACTATTCTTTATTTGCATATAAGATCTTATCAGGCTATTCTTAAATTGCTCATATATGTAAAAGTAAATTCTTTAGTGTGAGAATGATTTAGGATATCAATTAAGATCATTAAAAATCCTAGCACAAAGTTGAGTTGAAAGTTTCCTTACCGATTAAGTTTTGATGTATGATTCTTTTGGGGTCAACTTCAAACGACCATATCTCTTAGAATATAAAGAGTTATGTGGAACATAACCTATCAAACTAAAGGTATTTGAATCTTCTTTCAAACTCCACTAATTTGAAGTCAATACAAGTTTCAAGTAAAAACTTATGACCATTTTAGTAACCTCGTAAAGTGCAGTTATATAACGATCTGATTATGTCGTTACGAAAAAACCAATGGAGAAACAATTGGGGACAGAAAACTTTTGGTAGTAACTTGGAATTTCCTAACATAGTCCAGATTTGGATGAAATCGGAGCCACTAAAGTCAAGGGAAATCTGGTAACAACTAGGTGATTTAATTATGATTTTTATTACACGAATATATAGCTAAGACGTTAAGTAACTCGTACGAATTTATAGAATTAACTTCGGGTGAGTAGAACTCCTGAAAATGATCTTAGCGTGAATGGGTGGTTTTTGAATGTCAAGGGTTGAAGGTGTGTTGTGAAATGGGGTCTTGGAATTCAAATTCTAGCTTAATGTGTTCATACATGCCTCCATAGCGGGATGCCTTCTACTGTAGTAGGGCCGCCGTAGCGGGACAGACATGACTTAAAGTAAAAAATAAACCCCAAAATCATATTATTCTGCAATTTTCAAACTTAAGAGCTAAGGAACGAACCCAGGGCTTTTCTTGACTGTTTCCACCATTTTTAGGCTAAAGGTAAGGTTTTCACTCCCCGAATCCATTTTTTGATCCGTAGAACTTGGTTTCTTGGGTGAATATTGTTGGGGAAGGGTTTTTGGAACTGTTTGAATGGTGGGAAAAGCCTTGATTTGGGTAATGGGATATTGGGTTGGCCGAGGGTTGATAATGTTGATTATAATCTGGGTAATTAGGCCTCGTTTATTGATCCTCGCATTAATTATATGTTTTTAGACCACGAACAAGCAGGAAGAATCCAAAAAGGGAAGATTTCAGTGTCTTAGGGGATTCAATCTTGGATTCGAGGTAAGTGATGGTTGTGATTTCATGTTGGTGTGATATATATTTGTAATTGCTCATTATAATGCATGTATGTATGCGAATATTTCATTATTGATCACCCAAATCGTAAATGAGGATAACTGAATAATTGTATGCCATGAATCACCTCTTGTTGTATGATTGTGAGAATATACATTGTGATTGTGGTTTGTTGAATGGATCGGGTGTTGCATTCTGACACACTAACTTGGATCGGTCGCCACATTCCGGCATAAACATGGGATCGGTTGCCACGTTCCGGCATAAACATTGGATCGGGTACCATGTTCCGATATGCTAACAATTTATGTGTGGGTTCCATGAGAGGACCATTGAATTGGATTCCGTGAGAGGACCATTGAATTGTGTTGTGTATCTACTTGTGATGATTACATTTATATTTAATGATGATTGATATTGGAAGACTGTATGTTGCTCTAAATTGATATAACTATGATATGTGAGAATCATGAAGTTGTTCGTTGTTCGTAATAGTTGACTAATATTGTCTATGTTCAGTATATGCCTGTTTTATAATGTTGTGGTTACCTGCATGTGTTTCACTTATTGGGATAGCCGCGTGATCCTACCAGTACATTATGGATGTGTACTGATACTGCACTTGCTTGTTCTTTGTTGAGTACAGGGCATCTTCAGGGGGCTATTGATAGACCTCACCTAAGTGACTATTGATCGTGACCGGATTCAAGGGTGAGCCAGTTCTTTCAGGCTGTCATGGATCTCTCTTGTTTAAGTCCATTCCTTTTGGACTCAGACTATTTGTTTAAGGTGTTTGTTTAGTTTTGGGTTTGTACCCCTTGTTGTTAGACTGGTCATTAGTAGAGTTTTGGTACAATGACTTTAAGGTTCTAGGGGTTGTTCTTCCGCATTAGTTTGGTTAGTTGTTTGTTAAAACCTTAGAGTTTATGGGGACTCCATTTTTATAGTCATTTAAACCTGCTTCTATATCTTTAAATGCCTTAGTTTACATAAAATTTGTTTATTTGGGTTGTAGTAATGGTTCTCCCACCGGAGGGTTTGTGTGGGTGTCAATCACGATGGTATGGGTCGTGACAAAGTTGGTATCAGAGCCCTAGGTTCGTTGATCTCATTGTACCAAAATGAGTCTACTAGAGTCTTGCGGAATGGTATGCTTACGTCTATACTTTTCTTTGAGAGGCTATAGGACTTTAGAAAAAACTCACTTCTTTCTACTCCTTCGTGCTATGACTTGAATCCAATTGGTATCTGGGTGATACAAATTGATATCTTTCCTCCTTCACTCTATGGTCTAAACTAAAGTAAAAAAAGTGGTAACACCATTACTAGCAAGAGAGGATGTGTATAGACTGCCGACAGTTGAATAGGTTCATCATTCAGAACAAGTATCCATTTCCTTAGATAGATGACCTTTTTTACCAATTGCAAGGTGCAACGGTTTTCTCTAAGATTGATTTAAGGTCTGGTTACCATCAGTTAAAGATTGAGGCGGTTATGAATTAGGGTCGACCAAGTTCTATGATTGAAATTAGCAATTTTGTAGGGCTCGCTAGCTACTATTGTCGCTTGTGGTATGAGTTGAGTCCAATTGGTAACTCCCGATTCTAATTGGTATCTCAACGAAGTGAACTAGACATCGTAGTCCCGGCTGAAGGGACACAAGCAGGTTAGTTGGAACAGAGAAGGTTCCAATTGGTATCTGGCCTTAGGGGTCGTATAAGGCATAGATTATCAGTAATAGTCGTCTATGGAATGAACTAATTAAAGAATTTGGACTTGTCTGCAAGTTGTAACTACTTGAATGTCGTAAAACTTATTATGAAAAAAAAGTCATCACGAGATTAGGTGCAAGGGTCTAGATAAATTATGATGTGGTTCATAAGCAAGAAATCTGGACGTGCGTTGTGACCAACAGATAACCGTGTGAGAGTTTGGGTATATCTTGGGGATATGTGTAATGTATTCTAAGGTGCGTACTTCGTTGGGTTGATCGGAGGGGTAGACTATGATTTTCCTAGCTAAAGGGATTTTCTTAAATGCCTAGTTATAGCCGAGAAATCTAGGGGAAATATAGAAAAGAGAGGAACCCCAGAAATTGTTGGCAGGGATTTTGTTTCCATCGGAGCCACTGGGGCGGGATAATCTCGCCAACACGAGACCGCCAGTTCGGGATTTCTCCCGCCAGAGCGGGATAGGGCAAGACATAATCTCAGTCATGTCTCCTATGTTTTCCCCTAGTCACAATTATGGACCCCGAATCATACCCGAACTAACCTCCGTGATCTAATTCAGTGTTCAGCAATTGAATATAAGTTATAAAGTGTGTTAAAATTACGGAGAACCGGGGTATATGAGGAGGAAATCAGCGAGATCATGGAGGCCGAGGAAATGGTAATGCAGGTAGAGGAGTAGTGCAGCCAGGCAAGGAGGTTGCCCGTCAAGATGACATGGCTCAGTAATATGCTTTTTTGGGCAAGACCGAGTTTGAGGTGTATGATGCAGTGGTCACTAGTGCTACTCTTATTTGTGCCCGGATGGATATTGTTTTGTGTGATCTGGGTTCTACTTATTCGTATGGTTTAGTTTAATTGACTTGGGATTAGATGTGATTTGTGATATACTTAATCCCCCCATCCATGATTCTACCCCAGTTGAAGAGCCAGTTATAGTCACCCTTGTATATCATATTTGTCCTATTGTGTTTAGGGATTTTCATACTTTAGTTGATTTAGTTATGTTGGATATGACTAATTTTATTTAATCTTAGGCATGACTTGGTTGTCCCCCTTATTATACCGGGCTTAATTGTAATACTATGTCGGTAACTCTAGAGCTAGGGAAAGATTAGAGTGGGAAAGGGTGTACAAGACTAAGCTAACTAAGATCATATCCTCTATTCGGGCTAGGAAACTGGTAGGGCAGGGTTGTTTGGCTTATTTGGTTCATGTTGGGGGTGTTGAGGTTGAGTCTCCCTCTATTGAGTCTATTCATATGGTATCTTAGTTTTAAGGAAGTGTTTCCTACGGATTTGCCTGGTATGCCTCCATATAGAGATATAGATTTCTGCATTGACTTGGAAACAGACACATGCCCCATTTCCATCCCTCCGTAGCGTATGGTTTCAGCAGAATTAAGAGAGCTTAAGGCTTAAATCTAAAAGCTTCTTGATAAAGGGTTCATCCGTCCTAGTGTTTCCAAGTGGGGTGCTCCTGTCTTGTCTGTTAAGAAGAAGAAGGGTAGTATGAGGACTGATGATTTGATCTTAATCCATAAGGCAGTGGATTAATACCAGAATGACAAGCTTATGGATAAAAAAAGTTCTATTGAGTATACTTGGGTGAAGGAAATTGAAGATTTTAGTAAGAAAGTGCGTACCAATATTGGGTTAGTCCTTTAAATTTGATGGGTATACCTGAGTTTGAGGTGTCATGTTGATGAAAAGTTTGACTTGTGGTGATAGTCAAGGCCAACTAAGCATAATGGTAATAAGAGTTTGTGATGGATTGTGATGGGATGGAACTATATAATAAAATTGTTGGTTAAGCGAATTTATGTATAGTAATTACAACTTGCGAGTATCTAAGGTTGTGGTTTTCTAATATTGGGTGAGTAATGTGGTTGTATGGCAAGGTTTAAGAGATGGTGGGACACCATTCGAATAGAAATTAAAGAGCTAGAGTCATAATGAAGAAAAATAGTGGAATGTAGTACAACATTTAGAGAGAGGCGAGAGCAAGCATATTTTTTTTTATTGCAAAGGCTAAAGAGATATCTTCAGAGGGGTGGATAATTGGGTTCAAAGACGCGTGATTTCATTGGTTTTGTTGTGGTTATGGTAATAGTGTCACAAGTCCATCAGATTTGGTTAAAAACTATTGGAAAAGACTTGAGAAAGGAGTATACAGACATTAGCTCGAGTGTGATGATAAATGCTTTGGTTTTGTTTTGAGTTTAGTAATGAGTACGATGTTATTTAGCAAAGGACATTGTAAGATCGATTGAGATGCGACCAATGATAAGCGAAGATCCATGAATTCATAAAAATCTTCAAGGTACAAGCTAATGTTGATAGATAAGGGGATTGTGTTATACGGTTGAATTTACAATTCATGTTTTTCATTGTAAGTCTACATTCATGGTGAGATATGTTGTCAAGGTATGAATTGGCAAGGTGAGAAATGATCAATTATACCCGGTATTGAGCATTAGAAAGGACTTACATTGGGTTGAGTCGTAAAGTTTATTACCATTAATTGTTAAGTACCTAAGAAAGGTTTCATTCAAAAAATGTTGGGTTATAATAAGGTAAATGGTCAGAGTATTATGATGGTTGTTATTATTATGAGTATGATTCACTAGTTATTCTTACGTGTGTTTTCACTTTTGTGGGTGGATCCCTAGTGGTGGATCAGGGGTACTAAATCCTGCGATGTTCTTTTGGTTGAGTGGGAAGATTGGGAAGATTTGGTTATTTCAAATGACATAATTGGTGTTGTCTTAGATTTGTTAAAAGTATTTTAGTGGTTCTACATATATTACCTTGCTTATAAGAATCAATAGAAGAGTTACCCAGCATAATCTATGTTTGTCCAATAATCTTAACATCCATCTAGTCGTCGAGGTCATGTATTGATTGTGTGTGGTTAAATGTGGGGATCATTGGGTCTAATTCTACTGTTCTTAAGAGGTAATCTACAATTCCTAAATCTAGCATTCGATAGTGTGGTTAGAGGGCTTGTATGCTTGGACATATCCTTCGACGAGTATCTGATGCTTAAAGATCAAATGTTTATAACTTAAACTCATGGGAAATTGGGTTGTGAGATGGAGATGTTGATAAGAACTATGATTGGTTGGGTATTATGATTGTGTGTTGGTTGGTTCAGGTTCACCTCTAATTGTGGCGAGTTTTGATTTAGGATTTTATCATGGTTATGTGAGAAAGTATTCATCCTGATATTTGTGTCAAAGTCCTTGATAACATGTTGCATACATGTGTACGATCAACTTGGTGGTTATTGGGAAGAGCTTTGTGGTTAGCTAAGTGTACATACAACAATAATTATCACTCGAGTATTGAGATGACTTCATTTAGGCATTGTATGGGAAGATGTATAGGTATTCAAGTGGTTGGCTGGGCATGATGATTATATCATAAAGTGAGACTCATTGTTGTTTTACAAGACCTTCGGTGTGAGGAAGAACCAGTTGAAATTCTTGATCACGATGTCCGGAAAATAAGGACATGCGAGACAAGTATCCCCAGTAATTTGGCATTTCAGATACTACTATACCCTTACTCTAGCCAGTATTCCCTAGTTGATCACTCGGGGACGAGTGATGGGTAAATTGGTATCTATTGTAACGACCTGATTTCGTCATTAGGGAAAAGCCAATGAAGAAATAATTGGGGTCAGAAAACTTTTAGTATTAATTTGGAATTCCCTAACCTAGTCCAGATTTGGACAAAATCAGAGCCAGTAAAGTCTAGGGAAATCTGGTAACAACTAGGTGATTTAATTAGGATTTTGATTACATGAATATATAGCTAAGACGTTAAGGAACCCGTACGACTTTACGGAATTGAATTCGGGCGAGTAGAACTCCGGAAAATGATCTTAGAATGAACGGGTGGTTTTTGAATGTCAAGGGTTGAAGGTATGTTGTGAAATGGGGGCTTCAAAATTCATAGTGGGATGCCTGCCACTGTAGCAGGATGCCTGCCGCTGTAGAAGGATGCCTGCCGCTGTAGCGGGATGGGTCCCGCCGTAGCGGGATAGACGCGACTTAAAGTCAGAAATAAACCCCAAAATCATAGTATTTGCAATTTTCAAACTTGACAGCTAAGGAATGAACCCAGGGCTTTTCTTGACTGTTTTACACCATTCTTGAGGCTAAAGGTAAGGTTTTCACTCCCCGAATCTATTTTTCGATCCGTAGAACTTGGCTTCTTGGGTGATTATTGTTGGGGAAGGGTTTTTGGAATTGTTTGGATGGTGGGAAAAGCCCTAATTTGGGTAATGGGATCTTGGGTTGGCCTAGGGTCGATAATGTTGGTAATAATCGGGGTAATTAGGCCTCGCTTATTGATCCTCGCATTAATTATATGTTTCTAGACCACGAATAAGCGGGAAAATCCGGAAAGGGAAGAGTCAAGTGCCTTAAGGATTCAAGCTTGGATTCTAGGTAGGTGATGGTTGTGATTTCATGTTGGTGTGATATATGTTTGTAATTGCTCATTATAATGCATGTATGTATGTGAATGTTGCATTATTGATCACCCTAATCGTAAATGAGGATAATTTAATAATTGTATGCCAGAATCACCTCTTGTTGTATGATTGTGAGAATATACATTGTGATTGTGATTGTGGTTTATTGAATGGATCGGGTGTTGCATTCTGACACACTAACTTGGATTGGTTGCAACATTCCGGCATAAACATGGGATCGGTTGCCATGTTTTGGCATAAACATGGGATCAGTAGCCACATTCAGACACAAACATTGGATCGGGTACCACATTTTGGTATGCTAACAGTTTGTGTGTGGGTTCCATGAGAGGACCATTGAATTGGGTTCTGTAAGAGGACCATTGAATTGTGTTGTGTATCTACTTGTGATGATTACGTTTATATCTAATGATGATTGATATTGGAAGACTGTATATTGCTCTAAGTTGATATAACTGTGATATGTGAGAATCGTGAAACTGTTCGTTGTTCGTAATAGTTGATTAATATTGTATATGTTCGGTATATGCATGTTTTGTAATGTTGTGGTTACTTGCATGTGTTTCACTTATTCGAATAGCTGCGTGATCCTACCAGTACACTGTGGTTGTGTACTGATACTGCACTTGCTTGTTCTTTGTTGAGTACAGGGCATCTTCAGGGGGCTATTGATAGACCTCAGCTAAGTGACAATTGATCGTGACCGGATTAAAGGGTGAGTCAGTTCTTTAAGGCTGCCATGGATCTCTCTTGTTTAAGTCCATTCTTTTCGGACTCAGACTATTTGTTTAAGGTGTTTGTTTAGTTTCGGGGTTGTACCCCTTGTTCTTAGACTTGTCATTAGTAGAGTTTTGGTACAATGACTTACAGGTTCTAGGGGTTGTTATTCCGCATTAGTTTGGTTAGTTGTTTGTTAAAACCTTGGAGTTTATGGGGACTCCATTTTTATAGTCATTTAAACCTGCTTCCGTATCTTTAAATGCCTTAGTTTTCATAAAATTTGTTTGTTTGGGTTGTAGTAATGGTTCTCCCACCGAAGGGTTTGTGTGGGTGTCAATCACGACGGTTTGGGTCGTGACAAGTGACGAATTAGCCAACGGGAAAATGTTAAAAAGGGTAGTTTTTGTCTTTTTACCTCTAAGAAAACCCTAAATGAATTTCTTGACTAATTAAGGACCCAAAATAATCAAATTTTCATCTCTTAATACTTCAATCTCTTCTCTTTCAAACCCTAAGGAAAAATCTTAAGGAAAAATCAAAGTAGGAGACTCCATTCAAGATTTTTTCAATCTTTTTCAAAATGCTTCTTCAAGGTAAGTATTTTCCCAAGAATTTCATTCTTTTCAACTCAAATTCCTTCATATAATTATTAATTACTAATGAAAATCATAATTCTTGGTCATAGAGTTTCAAGAAACTAAAGAAAGGTTATCTTGATTGTTTACCTTCAAGCTAGGGTTTCAAGGTTTCTAATCAAGTTTTTCTTCAAGATTATTCAAGAACCTTGTTCTTCTAGGTATGTAAGGCTATCATAGCGTTGGACTAGTCCGTCCTCACGCCCTACATCTACTTTCAAATCAGTAAAAGAAAAATCTAGGATTCTACCCCTAGATTTGAATATTCTTGACGTGAGTTGATTTTGGGTTCTCTAGTTCCTGTTTCTTTTTGAAATTCTATTCTTAATTATATGTTATGCATTAAGATTCTTGAGTTAATTCGTTCATATCTATATTTTAGCATGAACCCTATGAATTGAGTATTTTTTAGATGAGTAGTATCGTTGAGTTCTGAGTACTGAGTTTCCATATTGCTATTAAAATTCCCGAGTTGAATCGTTCATGTGCCATAATTTCGCATGAACCCTATGAATTGAGTTATATATCTTGAGAAGATTTTTAAGTCAACAGTTGAGTTTTAAACTGAGTTTTTGAGGAAGTAAAGATGAGTTTTAAGAAAGACTTTCAAAAACATTATTAGTATGACAATCGAGCATGCGATCAATGTTTAAGCAGTATGGTATCTAGTTATGCCATCAATGTTTATGCAGTATGACTTCCCAAGTCATCAATGATCATATCACAATATGATTTTGATATAATTTTTAGAAAGAGTTTTTAAGTATGAATTGAGCAAGAGTATAAGGGAACTAAGTACTCCTAAATGAATCAGTTTTTACATTAATAAAAGAGAAACTTTGATTTCAAAATGAGTTATGAGTTCAAAAGATATTTCAAGAGCAGTTACCTCTTTTAAGATGGTAGTTTAAGCAATTATGTCAAACCAGAGGAAGAGTTATGATTTTAAACATATGAACATAAGTTATATATATTATTGGGACTAGTATTGAGCACCGATATCGGAATGAGTTCAGACAACTCAAAATCCTCATAAACCATGTATGGGTAAAAGATCATACTTTTTAGATGATTCATTATTGCTTTTAAGCATAGCTTAGTGGATCCACTTAGTTGAGGTGTTATATATCCCGGCAAGGTATAAGACAGTTCTGGCAGCCTGGGCGAGACGTTATATCATCACGTAGCTCATAGTGATGGTTGTCGGTTAGAGAATATCCCAATAGAGTTAAAGTGTATTTTTACATATCACTTATTAAGTTGAGTTCAGAGATGAGAAAGTATTTTGTAATGCTTTAAATGATTTAACTCTTTTATTTCTTTACATTCAGATTGGGTGCATTGTTATCTATTGCAGTCCTTTCTTTCAGTTATTTGTTATTTAGCTATATCACATACTCGTACATTCAATGTACTGATGTCATTCGACCTGCATCTTTTAGTGATGCAGATACAGGTTCTTAGGATCCTCAACAAGAGTCTATTGAGATCACTTCATCTGCTCGTCAGCTTTCGAGTGAGGTCTCTTTGCTTCCGGAGGACTCCAATTTTATGAGTTGTTACTATTAGTAGCATTTTGAGTAGTCGTGGTTCTTGTCCCAACAATCGTCTATATATAGTAGAGGCTTCATAGCTAGACAGTTTTGGAGAGTCTTTCAGTTTTCATATGTTTTATTTAAACTTATGATTTATACTGAGTATATATAGAAAAGTTTTGAGATTTAGTATGTTGTATTTAAACGTTTCTTTCAATTTAATACTTACATATGATTGAGTTAGTCTTCCACTTGTAGTCAGCAAAGATGAGGGTTCGCTTGGGGACCAGCAATGCTTCTCGAGTGCCGGCCACGTCCAGGGTGTAGGCTCGGGTCGTGATAATTACCTCTCTAAATTTTTCTATTTGATAGTCTTTATCCTAGAAGATACCATCATAACAGTGTGAAATACACTCCCATGTCACGTATAGGTTTTGTACACTCGACATTTTTTTAAATAATGTTTCATTTTAGTTACAATCATGGTCATCATTTTGGGGAGAGGAGGAGTATATATATAAAGGGGGGGGGATAGAAGAGGTACGGGGTAGGCTTTGGAGTCAACTTTGCTTTTATTCTTATTTTGGATGTATTAGAAAATATGTTCTCTGTTTTATTTTATTTCTTTATGTGGCGCTGGTGCATTTATTATATATACTAATAAGAAGAAAATGTATTGATAAATCACAAATCATCATCATGATATTTTTTTTCTTGGCACAAAACAGTTAAATTTAGTGTGTTTTACTTAGAATACCTTAAATTATTAGTGATTTTCATTATCTCTCTAAATTTGGTTATTTTATAGTTTTTACCCTATAAGATATCATCCTAAGAGTATGAAATACTCTCACCTGTCACGTAGAGATTTTGTTTACTTGAAACTTTTAGAAATAATTTTGTTTTTAATTTGTTTTAACCTTTTAGATAATTTGGATCAAATCTCAGAAAGATATTGTTAGAACAACACTTTCTAGGGGAAATATGTAGTACACTATTTTTAAAAATAATGTCAATAATATCTCATGAAAAATTTAAGTAAACGGTTATAAATGGAATACTTTATAAGTTTTTTTTATAAATTATGGTTGTAAACTTTTTTATGGTTATAAACCGTGTAAATACTAAAAGTTGTGAAATCTGTATCCCAAAATATTTATATCTATTAATAATATAAAGTTTAGATATATATAACGTGATGCAACACCTCGGTATGGCCTCCAATTACATTTATCTTTTTTCTTTTTTTTGATTTTTTTTTCTCCTTTTAAAATCAAATGTGATGTGTAAAAATAAAAAAATTACTCGTAAAATCTCTTAATTACATCTCTTAAATATACCTTCTCCTTCCTCCCCTATAATTCATTGTTTAGTTATTATTGTATTGTTTTAGTTCTTGCACAATATAAAAAATATATATAAATATAAAGTATAAATGATATACCAAATTGAGTTTTTTAAGTTGGGGTATTATAGTAATTTAACATTCAAGTTAGAGGGGTGTTCCAATTTCACTAAACTTCAAGTTCACTCATAACTACATATCACACTTGAGTTTTTTAGAGGTGTCAAAATGAAGCCAAATATAGGTAACCCACCCAACTTGCCCAAAATTTTATGGGTTGAGCTCAAAATAATTTGAACTGGATTTACTCAACTCATTCAAACCTTCACCCATTTAAAAAAAAAATCTTCAATTGGGCCCAATTTAATATTCAATTTCAATCTGTTTTAAGACTCTTTATTTGCATTGATGTAATGTATGTTCATATATTGAAGGTATGAATTCTTAAAAAAAAAAATTATATCTTCTATGATTTATCTATTCATTTGTAACTTTTTATTTTATTTTCTTGAGTTTTTTTATTTTAATTGTCTTGAGTTGAAATTCAAATTGTGGTTATAAAAGTTAAATAGCAATATGTTAAAATTTATTGAGATTAAGTGGGTCAAATTACGCAGGTGATGACCCAACCCAATTTTTAATCCATTTGAGCCCAACTCATTTAAGCCCAACGTAAATTTGAGCGGGTCAAGGCCCAACCCAATTTTTATTTCAATCTATTTTAATATCTTCAATTTCAACACAACCATCCCACTTGACACCTCTAAGCATAGAAGAATTGAAAACTTCAAAAATCAGTAGTTTAAACGTCTGAGGAAACACTTCCATTTATAGCCAACAAATGGTAGTTATGAACACGAGCTTAATGTGCCTTATCTGAAAAGCCAAAAACCCTTCGAAAATGTCACAATTAATAAGAAAAGTCACAACTCTTTGAAAAAATCACAATCCTTCAATTTAAAAAAGGATCATGTTTTAATGTAATATAATACAAATAATAAATTAAAAATTAAAAATATAATATGAAATATAGAATATGTACTAAATTGGGTATTTCAAGAAGAAGAAGAATTAAAAACTTAGAAAAATCGTAGTTTAAAAATTTGAAGGAACCCCTCTATTTATTGCCAATAAATAGTAGTATGAATAGTATGCGTATTGTGCCAGAAAAGTCATCACTCTTCAGAAAAGTCACAATCCTTTAAAAATGTCAGAACTCATCGAAAAAGTAACAACTCTTTGAAAAAGTCACAACCCATCGAAAAAGTCACAACCCATCGAAAACGTCACAATCATTCAATGCAAATGGGTGTGTTCTTTCAATATAATATGATATAAATAAATGAATAATATAATATGAAATGTTGAAGATGTGGTAAATTGGGTGTTTTAAGAAGAAGAATAGAAGACTTAGAGAATTTGTAGTTTAGAAATGTGAGGGAGCCCTTATATTTATATCCAACAAAAGGTAGTATGAATAGGTGCTTTTTTTTTTTTTTGCTTAAGAATGAAAGGATTATATTTTGTATATAAGATCATTCATTACAAAAAGGAAATGATCTATATGTAGCAGTTCCAGTAGCATCTCTAGCTAGTGCATAAGTTACAAAAGGTTGGTTTTCATCCATTTGATCCTTTGATATCCTTCTGTGGGTTGCTAGAATGTCCGCTACACTATTAGCCTCCCTCGGAGTATGCTTTATTGTCTGGCTTTCCATCTCCAGTAGTAGCAACCTAAAATCAGCATAGATGTGTGAGAATATCGGGCTGTTATTATTATGGTTATTTAGTAATATATGTTAGTCAATTTCCACCAGTAGTTGCCTAATATTTTTCCTTTGTTGTAGTTTCAATCCATGAAGCAGGGCTAATAATTTTTCATGGTGAGCATTGCCGACTTTGACTTTACAGGGGAACCCCTTTTATCCACTCGCCTAAGTGGTTTCTTATTACACCCCATGTACATCCGTTATTTGTATTTGGTTCAAAGGAGCCATCTATGTTAAGCTTAACATATCCCTTTGGAGGCCTACTCCGGTGTATAGGAATCATATGCTTTGGAGGAATGAATTTAATGGTGTTTGTAAGGTGATAATATTCTAGGACCCTGAAGTTAATTTCTTATATAATGTTAATATGGTAATTAGCATTTTGATTTTTAAATAACTTCATGTTCCTATTTTTCCAGATATTCCAAAGGATAAAGGGGGTTAGGACAGATGTAGGCACACTTTGGTAGTTATTGACTCGAGTGATTGTTACAGATCCACATAATTTCAGGATTTCACTATGGAAATCCTGCTTGTTTATTGAAATATCGTAGTTATTCCAGATTTGGGCGGCTTCTTGACAATCCAAAAAAATATGATTCGTATTTTGTTCTTTATTGGTGCACAAGTAGCAAGTATTTTCGGGGATTATCTTCCTGAAGTGTAAAGCAGAGGCAGTAGGGAGCTTATTTGACAGTAGCATCCACATGAAGAATTTTATTTTGTTTAACGTTTTAATTTTCCAAATCCAATCATAGTTAATGCTATTATTTTCATTTGTATGATTATTTGCCAGAAAGAGGTTGTAAACAGTTCTAGAGCTGAATATGCCGTCATTATTAAGGTTCCAATAGAAGGTATCATTTTTAGGACTATATAATTGGATATAAGTGTTTAGAATAAATTCCTTAACATGGCTGGGAATATCAAAGGATATTTTAGAAAGACCCCAAGAACTATTGGAGAGCATGTGGGAGATTGATAGATGTATATCTTGTTTTGTAAGGGGGCCTTGGATAGTTTCTCGGAGGGTTAAGGTTGTCTCAATGTATTTATCTTCCCATAGATGAACCTCTCAATTGCTAATATTCCAAGATATACCTTTTCTGAATAAAGGGTATGTTTTAACGAGGCTCTTCCAAATATAAGAGTCGTACGAATGACATTTAGCTAAAAGGAGATTGTGACCCTTATTTTTATATATTTTTTCTAAGACTCTGACCCAAAGGAGGTTCTTGTCATTTCCAAATCTCCAATTCAAATTTGTTAGGAGGGCAAAAAAAATTCCATTTATTTTTTAAAGTCCCAACCGCCCTAGCTTTGTGGGAGAAGTTACTAAGTCCCAATTAGTTAGGTGTAGTTTTCTCTTTTCAGGAGTTGAACCCCAAAGGAAATTTCTTGAATACAATCGATATGATCACAAGTTCCTTGAGGCAATAAATTACATTGCATGGCGTAATTAGGGATTGAAGCTAGAACCGATTTCATGAGTGTGGTTCTTCCTGCCAATGATAAAAATCTAGCCTTCCATCCTTTAAGTTTGTTATTCATGTGGTCTATGATGTATTGATAATCCGCGCTTTTGGGGTGATGATTAGTAATAGGGAGTCCTAGGTATTTACCCCTCTTATCTTATTGGCGAATGTTTAAAATAGTTGATAGATTATTTCGATCTTCCATTTTAACATTTGTCAAAAAAATTACTGAGGATTTATTGAAATTTATTTTTTGGCCTGATTGTTCTGCAAGGATATTTAAGATATGAGTAATAGTAGCAGCATTTACGGAATCTGCTTTTGTTAGGAGGATTATATCGTCAGCAAAGAGGAGCTGTGAAATGGGACTTCTATTCTTCCGATCCTTACTGGCTGCCATAGATTCTCCTGAATGGCATAGTTTATTAGTCTCGAAATTGACTCCATGCATATTATAAATATATAGGGGTATAGTGGGTCTCCCTGCCGAATACCTCTGCTAGGGAGGAAGTAGTTTGTAGGTTTCACATTCACAAGTGTAGAGACAGATGAGGTGGATACGCATGACATAATGAGGGATATGATATTCTCAGGGAAGTTAAGGATTGATAGAGATTGTCTAATGAATGATCATTCTAGTCTATCAAAAGCTTTTTCCAAGTCTATTTTGAGAAGCATTTTGCCAATTTTTCCTTTTGATTTTTGGTAGGAATGAACTGCTTCTTGAGCTATAATTACATTATCAACAGCTCTCCTTCCAGGGATGAAGCTGCATTGTTGCGGACTGATGATTTCGTCTAGGTAAGGTTCGATTCTATTCACTATGATTTTGGTAATGGTCTTGTAGATTGTGTTACAAAGACTAATGGGTCTATAGTGGGCTACTTGTTCAGGATTGTTAGATTTTTGTATTAGACAAATGAAAGTCTTATTAAGTTCTGGAGGAATTTTGCATGTATTGAACGCTTTCATGCAGGTGGTTACTACAGCTTGCTCGGTGTCCTTCCAAAAATTTTGGAAAAAGATTGGGTGAAGACCATTCTGACCAGGGGCTTTCAGCTGCTGGAAAGAAAATATAGCTTTTTTAATTTCCTCTATAAGTAGCGGTCTTCCTATGAAGGTTTTGTCCCTCCGAAGTTACTGTTGAGACACGGAGGAGGGATGATTAAGAGACTTTGCTTCAGATATGTTGTGTAGGTCTTCTTGTAGTGGGAGAGAGTTACTTCACTAATAGTCACAGGATCAAAGGTCCAATTTCCCACCGAATCATTAAGGCCTAAAATCCTATTTCTACCTCTTCTGTTGATGGTGGAGGCATGGAAAATTTTTATATTTGCATTACCATCATTAAGCCATTGAAATCTTGATTTAAGTTTCCAAAACTCCTCTTCCCAAAGAAGCACTTCTTTAAAATCATTAATAAGGGTGTTTTCTTGCTCGTAATGGAAAGGTTCTTTATGATTAGGGTCCATTTGTAGGAGACCTTTTAATCCTTTAAGGATTTTATTTTTTTGTTTGAATATAAATCCTAAGGTTTCCTTATTCCAATTATTTGTTGTATTGATGAAGTTCTCTACAACAGTATTATAATCTAGGCAATGGTTCCATGAATTTTTAACTATATTAGGGAAATCAGGGTGTCTCATTCACATAGTTTCTAGTATAAAGATTTTATTTGGTTTAGCATAACATTTAATGACGTTTAGAAGTAGCGGACAATGGTCAGAATGTGTCCTAGGTAAGTGGTGCACGTTTGAGTCGAGATATAGGTTTATCCATTCCTGATTTCCAAGAAAACGATCCAGTTTTTCCATGATTAGAGTTTTATTGTTTTTATGCTTATTTGTCCAGGTGTATTTTTGGCCCGTGAAGAGAAGATCGATCATATTCATATCATCTATGTAGTCTATAAAGTTCGAGCATTTTTTATTATTTAGGTCTTCCTCCTAATTTCTCCGACGAGCTTGTAATTTCGTTGAAGTCCCCACAAACTAGACAAGGGTCTTTTATAGTATTCGAAAGACTTTTCCTAGATCTATAGCAATTCTTGGCATTTCATATCATCATATCATATTTATACTATAAGTGGGAAGATTGTTAGGCAAAAGTTAAATTACTATTTTGCCCCTACACTAAATCATAATCTAATTATTTAAATATTACTTAAATAATTTTTTAATTATTATATGGTCTTAATTACTCTTAATTTAAAAGTTGAATATATATATATATATATATATATACTAGTAAAGATAGCCCGGGCGTTGCCCAGGCCCAACATGAGCATAATGTAGTGTATAATTTTATTAGGGAAAAAATTGTATGTAATAGCAAACTATTAATTCAAATTAAATGCTATAAATATACTTTGATTTAATTGTACCCTATAGCAAACTATTGCTATTTTCGCCACTCTCCCTGGTGGAATCTCGCTCGCCACTCTTGTTTGGCGGCAGTCTCGCTCGCCTCTCTCGCTTTTATACAAACACAAATGTATAAAATGTGTTTGTGTTTGTATAAAGCGAGAGGAAATTGTATATATGCATATATTTTCGTTCCCCTCTCTTCCCTATCCCAAATCTCGCTCGCCACTCTTCCAAATCTCGCTCGCCACTCTTCCAAATCTCGCTCGCCACCCTCTCCTCTCTCGCTTATACAAACAGAAATGAAATGTATAAATTGTGCTTCTGTTTGTATAAAGCGAGAGAAAATTGTATATACACATGCAAATACATACATCTTCGTCCTATACACTTATAATTATACAATACAAATATTTCTCTGCCCAGTTTTCTTTTGCCTTTCTCTCTTTCTCGTTTTATACATACACAGATTATACAATTGATTTTTTGTATACAACTTCTTTCTTTTGTATATGTATAGTGAATTATACAAATTCTTTCTTTGTATATGTATAGCGAATTATACAACTATTTTTTTGTATATGTATAGCGAATTATACATATATATGTTTGCTATGGAGCGCAATTATGCAAACTTTGCTATAGCATACAAATATAAATTTTGTGTTTGCTATATGTGAAAGATGCTCATTTTATTATGGGTCGTAAATTTGTGGTGCAAATATGTACAATGATGAAACAAGATCAAAATACTACTATGATTTTCCTGTGCAAAAAAATTATCTATCTTTGATGTTAATCCAATTGATTTAATCAACAATTTTTTTAGGCTTGTACTTATTCTTGTATCCTGTCAATAATTATAAACCAGAAAGTTCTTCTGCATCCAAGCATAGTCAATCTTTTGTTAACTTGATAGGTGTGAAGCATTCTATTGATCCCATCAGTGTTGTGTGGGGATGAAAAGTCACATGAAAATTTGAAAGGTCAATTTCTATTAAAATAAATAAAAAAGATAGAGCATAAAATTTAACTTTAAAAGATATATGTATCTACTTTAATTTCTTGTCTTTAAGAAATAATTACTCATTTGTAGTCTTTTATTATTTGTGTGAAAAATTCGAAACGTCAAGATTAAGAAATGAGAATAAGAAGATTAAATATATGAAAATTATAAAAGTAGGCCCTACACTAAATCATAATCTAATTAATTAAGTATTAGTAAATAAATTTCTAATTTATTATACAGTCTTAATTACTCTTAATTCAAAAGTTGAAAAGTTTATATATATATATATATATAATTAATCATACTCATCAAAAGTTGGAGAGAAAAATATGTTTTTCATTAACTTTTAAGATTAAATTAATAGACTTCTAAACAATATACATTGAATCTGATTGTAGAAAGTTGTTCCATATTCCCACATTTATTGAAATTTTCAATTTCTTAGTTATTACCTATAATTAGTTCAATTAAAATGTTTAATTCCTCTCATCTTCCATGAAATTAATATCATGCTTTTTCATATACTTTATAGGATTCTATAAATTTGGACAGAAAAATTTATACTATTCGATCACATAGTCAAATGATCTATCAAACTCAACGTAAAAATCATCTTATTAGTTATGTATTCACAACTTATGCAACTTCTACAAGTTTTTCATCGTCATGCATTCATCACCCATTTCCTACTTTTGGGTTTCAGTTACAAAACAATATTGAGTTTTGGGTTTAAAAATTATATTGCTTCATCGTGAGAATGTTGGAGGCAAAACACATTTTGGTCCTTCTTTCGATTTTGATAATGCCTTTATTTGAGTATGAGGAACAGGCCTAAAATAATTACATAATTTATATTTAAATATTCTTAATTATTTTTCAATTTATATGATGAAACTTCTTTCAAGGTGGGTTGTATCATTATCTGTGTCTTTTTTTTACTAATATTCCTTTGTTATTTTGCTCAAAAGATCCTTCTTTTTGTGTGTATATATATATATTTATACTTTATTTAATGGTTTTGTATTTTATGAAAAGTTTTTGGGTTGCAATTATTTACGTCTTTTAATAGATTTTTGGTGATGATCACTTATATAAAGTGAACACGGCCGGACGGCCCCGGCCGTTTACATGAGCATAGGGAATCTATACTCGAGCGTTCCACGAAAAAGAACTTCAGAGTGGTCACTTCCCTCTTCTTATTACTTCAGACAATGCTTCCGGAGCTAGACGGAAACAGCCTTCTACCTTCAAATCTTTTCAAAAGCATTCGCTACCGGTTTTGGAATTTTTTCTCATTCACATCTTTCTAAAAAAAAACTTCTAGCAAGCCTGTCTCTTGATATAAATAGTCATTCCTTTCTTTCCTTTGTTAGAGAATCACCTCTCTCTGGTCTGGTAGGAATTCCATCTCTTCTGGAGTCGGTCCTTGTGAGGAGGAGGACTCTTCTCTTGCTGTCAAAAGTGCTTACTCATGGTCTATCGTGCAGTTGATGATATCATTCTGGACTAGTTTCCAGGCATACGCCACAAGATGACCTAAAGTCCAGAAAAAAACCACTCTCTCCCGGGAGTGCTTTCGAGAACATATGCACCGCATATTGCATCAACATCTTTTACAGATAGTTTACCAACAAAGGAGATTCCACCAAGAACTTCTATAGCTAAAAGAGCGCATTTTATGGTCTTTATGCGCACGCAATTCAATAACAAATAACAAATCAAACTGGTGTTACCTGCGCTTTCGTGTCTCTCAGTGTGGTCGGCACTGGGGTGAACGTCTATGAAAAAGCTGTCGTAAAGTTTCGTTCTTCGTTCCGTAAGGGGGACAGGAGACGGCCATCTCAAGGAGAAATGATAGTAACTTGTTGCATGGTCTCTCTCAATGTGTGATATTCTGAATCCTCATTCTGTATGCAACCGCATAGAGGAAGTTAAGTCAATCCCTCTATTTTCATCTTGAAAGATTCGGAAAAATAGAAAGAGCGGACTAATACTCTATTCGACTAGAGGAAGAATCTTTATTAAATAGGATGCCTCCCAAGATCCGAGTTTCAGATATAGCGTCCCCCCTTTTTTTTACTATATGAAATCCACACTTTGACACCTGAGATTCCGTAACGAGTAGATACTTCCGCAGGAGCATAATCTATTTTCTGGTTAAATACATTACGAGATGTTTGATGCATCTACTGAAGCCAAGACTCATGTAACAACAAGCTGGATCGAAGCTCAGCCATAGTTGGTTTTGGTCGTTGAAGCTTCGCCGTAGTGACAAAGCTTTCATAGTCCGAAGGCAGGCCAGCAAGAAGGAATGTAAACATATCAGATTGGGACACCGGTGCACCTTTTGATGGAGGAAGAACCACGGCTATGGATATTTCTTATCAAAGCGAGGAATTCGTTTCAGGCGAAATCAAATCAGAAGTTATTTTTGCTCTACCATGAATTGTATTTCTTCACCGCGGGTTCTCGCATCATTTTCTTGAAAAGATACCCTTTCTCACTGCTCCCTTTCTCGGTAAAGCAGAGTGAGCAGCTTCTTTCCTTGCTACTGCTGCCATTCCACAAAGAAGTTCAATAGCTGCGCTTACTTCTTCCTTCAACCCTGAAAAGAGCATTAGACCTTCCTTGCCATATAGGAGTTCTAAAAAAAGCCTAATCTTCCCAACAGGTGAATTTGTTGGTGTTTATTACAGTGAAGAATTAAACTATGCTAAAAGCATAGGATACCAGGTGACCCCTCTTTGCGGCTACATCTTTCAAAAGATTACCCCCTGCACCCCCTTCGGAGATTTTGTTACCACTCTCTCAGAAAATAGGATAAAAGCAAAGAAATATGGGAATTATTCCATAGCATTTGTCTACAAGATCCTTATAAATTCACTCTACGGCAGATTTGGTATCAACCCCGAAACCACGGTGACAGAGGTTTGCGATTATCAGAGATATATAGAGATAATTCGAACTGCTGATTTTATCGATGCTGAGATATTTACCCATGAGTTCTATATAGTTACTTATATAACACCGACTACTCCAAGAGCACTCATCCATAAACCGGTTACTGATACAAATAACATAAAATATTAGTTCACTTCACTTGTGTGTTTGATCATCTTATAACTCTTATACATTTATGTAAAATCAATTTATTAGTTCTTTTCCCCTCATTAACATGGTAAATATATATTTATTCTTTATCTTTATTAATTTTGTTAGATATGTTTAGATCAATTTCTTAAATTTAGAGTAAGAGTTCTTCACTATATCACATACTATATGCTATATTATCTTAATTAGTTTTATATTTTTCAAATTTTTTTTTTTTTGCAAACAAATAACCAAAATTAAATGAAAATAATTAATTAACACTGTTATATTTGCACAGAACAACATATACAAAAGAATAATGTAATTGATAATTATCAACGGTAGATTAGACCTATACAAATTTGTATGACAGTAAAGAATCAATGTGCAGCGCACATTTCCAGAACTAGTTATATTAAAAGTGGAAAGATTCAAAGTACAAAGTTGAATTACCATTTTATCCCTACAATAAATCAAAATATTATAAAACAATAAATAATACTAACATCCTTTAAAAGTTAAATAATCATTTTAAAAACAAGTATATTGATTCGCATAATGTCCTGTCATGTACTAATGTGACCCCTCAACTTCTTCCTTAACTATATACTAGAAGGGAATGACCCGTGCTTAGCACGAGCCCAACATAGTAAGCTTGTTGTAAACAGAGTATTGTTGGAACTTATTTCAACTATATAAGCCACAATTTGCAACTAAGCAACGTATTCAAGTTATGAATGATTTAGTTAAAGAGATGATTTACAAAGTTAGAAACAAAAAAAAATCAAAAGAAAAGAAATAGAAAGTATGCTAGCAATTGCAATGTGCCATGGGAACATCAGTTCTTCAACTCTACTTTCCGGTGCCTGAATATTACTATTTGTTGTTCCTGCATATTATTGAAAAGAAACACATCAAAAAAAAAATCGGGGGCAAGTTCTATTAAGATATCAACTTCACTATTTGGACAAATTGCATATTTATATGATCAAGATGGTAAAATCAGAAGATTTAGATGCAAGAAAGTTGATAGTTCCCTTAAAAGTCAACTTTTATCTTTACCTACTTAACTTTTTACGCATGTTTTTAACTGAGCTAACACCACCTTAAATAAATACACACAATTCCGTTGGTGTATTTAACCAATTCAAGATGGAAAATGGACTGCTGTTAGCAAAATTGGATAAAATTGACCAAAGAATCTCAAGTCAAGATAAATTCATGAGAAAATGGTACCTCTTTCGGTACACAAGTTATTGTTTCTTTTGTTAAGTAAAATGATAATGTGGAGTGAAGGAGAATATCTTTATTTTAATCAAAATAGGTAAACAAAAAGACCAGTCAAATCACACAGTTTCCTTCTTTGAATACCTTAATAGGAAACAATCTCAAGATATTATGAATAGATATTTCTTTTTGTACTGCTAAAGTATTTTAGTATGTATTTTGTTTTACCAAGTATAAAGCTCAACAATTGATGCTATTAAAATTAATGCACTCATACATTGTACCTTTAAACTTTAATTAAATAATAATGAGTATTAGTTTAAGTAAATCGAAGATGAAACAGAGGGAGGAAGTACCATGACTTCTTAGACCCTTTTTGTCATTAGCTTTGCCTCTAATAGTTTGGGGTTTTTTGGCCATTCTGCTAGCCAAAATAGATGAATTACTAGAAAAAAGATACATACAAGAAACTAATAGTAAACATACAAGCCCGGCATTTATAGTGAATAAACATAGTGAACAAAAAAGAGGAAAAAGCAGAATGGTTATTGATTATAGAAATTTAAATGCAAAAACTAAAACTTATAATTACCCAATACCAAATAAAATCTTAAAAATAAGACAAATACAAGGATATAATTATTTTAGTAAATTTTTGGCCATCCTGCTAGCCAATTCATTCTCATGATCATAAAAGTATAATTGTAAGTTCTTGGGTTTTTCGTTGGAAACGACTAAATCATCTATGAAATGATATATATGTCCATGTTCTCTAAATATGTACATACCACAATTTCTTTTATCGTACTTCACACCAAGCGATGTGTTCAACATATTATTGTATGTTCTGATATAAGTTCTAAAATGTTTAGATTCTTCTTTTATATTCAAATTTTTGTGTGCCACAATATGAACAGTTAGGAATCTTTTTTAGAATCATATTACTCGCTTCGTTGTTCAGTAATAGGTGAAGTACATATTATTGGAGTAATCAATTTAGCACAAACCTTTTGATTGGAACTGTATTTAAGGCCGCATAATGCTGAGTAGACACATCCAACATGCACCCTTATGTGCAAACAATCACAATTTACAATAAAGTGATGATCAATATGCCATACTGAAAATATAAGGCAAAGAGCTGGATTACCTGTTTCAAAGATAGTGAATAGGCTGCATACTTGCTTTCCTTTATCTAAATTGTCCAGGAATTGAGTCTCACATCGTGGTTGGCAGCTAGTAATCAAAATACATAACATGTTTAAAGGTTGAAGTTAAAATGTAAGTAGGTAAAGTTAGATAAGTTAGGTGTTATACACGTTGTTAGAGAAAATAGATTGGCAATGTTAAATTAGTAATAATGCAAAATATACAATAATGCTACGATAAATATGCCATACGGAAACATAATGGAAAGAGCGGGCTTACTTTTTGAGAAATGGTCAAAGGATTGTATACTTTTTCCTTTGTTTAACTTGTCTTGGGGTTGAGTTGGTCGAACTTGGTGACTTGCAGCTGGCAAACAAAATACAAAAGATGTTTAAAGGCAGACTCGGTCTGTACACATTGGCAGAGGGGGGCACATTGGCAACATTAAGTTAATAAAAGAGGAAACCTTTCTCAGAGAGCGCCGAAGGTTCTCAGATGATAAGAGCAGCCTGTTTTGGAAAAGGGAAAACCGTCTCTGTACCAAGATGATGTGGGCTGCGCAAAAGAAAGACCAGAGAAGTATAACTAAAAAGAGGTGAGATTTACAATTACCAGGACCAGGTGGATGAGATAGATCAGAAGACGTCGGGAGATGTGCGGCAACCTTTTATTCCTTTCTATAAATTCCCACATAAACGATGCTTGCCAATAATGAAACTCCAGCTAGTGCAACTGCTGATGTTACATCTATTATTTTATCTGATGAACCTGATAAGACATCGATATCAAAATAGTTGATACACTTAGTCGGTACAGTACTTCCCATCAATAAATTGAATTGAGAGCAAGAAGGGATAATGGAGATATCAACACAAAAGAAAGAGAAGGAAAAAATAATCCACATTTGTTGAAAGCTAGGGAAAATATGGATGACCAAACATGTTAATAATATGCAAGTACGTGTTAAGATATGATGCTCAATGTATAATTACTTCAGATATGAAAATAGGTAGACTATCTACATCCATTTTTTGTGCCAACTCTAAATTCCTTTATATATATATATATATATAAACACTTGAGCTACTGATTCGTATAGCAAAACAAATTGAGAAGAAGCAAAGACCACCCCAAATAATGTATAGAAAGAGAGAACCAACAAAAATATTGACTTACTTTCTCTCTGAACCTCTAATGCAAGATCTTCCATGATTTGTTGCGTGTTGCAGTCAATCCGTGAAACAATAATACCACATTCTTTACATACGATTACATCTTCCATTTCCGAACTCTGCTAACAATCATATCATATATATAAAATACTTGAGCTACTAATCCGTATAACAGAACAAACTGAGAAGAAGCATAGATCACCCAAAATAATGTAAAAAAAGAGGTAACCAACAACAATGTTGACATACTTTCTATTTGAACCTCCAATGCAAGATCTTTCATGATTTGTTGCATGTCATAGCCAATCCATGAAATAATAATATCATATTTGTTACATGAAGGTACAACTTCCTTTTTCGAACGCTGCTAACAATAATACCATAGATAAAAAATACTTGAGCTACTAATCTGTATAATAGAACAAATTGAGAAGAAGCGAAGATCACCCAAAGTAATGTATAAAAAGAGAGAATCATTAACAATATTGACTTACTTTCTCTTGGAACCTCCATTGCAAGATATTCCATGATTTGTTTATCTGCATAAAATAAGTATTCATGGATAAAATTGGATTTACAAATAGAAGATCCATGACAATAGCCACCACATTGTGCCAAGAAAGAAGTACAATGACAATTGATAAATTATACGTATTCAACAATATCCACAAATGAATCGAACCTAAACTCAATATAAACAATCGTACAATCTCTACAATGTCATCTCGTGTCATATCAATTTCACCTCTAATCACAACTGAACTTTATTGGTTTAATAATATTACTTAGTGAGCTTAATAATAATACAGTAACTGAAATTGGAGAAAAAAATGTGTGAATAGAAGCCACCTCACAGTTTTAGATTAAAGAACAGTTAAAACTGAAAAAGATATGCTTAACAAACCATAGAAAATAGATAAAAAAAACTTTATAGGCCAAGAATTTATAGGTGTAAAACCACGAAAAGAGTAAGCATATTCCAACAATGTCGGTGGAAATCGTGTAATATATACCAACAGTTTATTTGTGCATTTTTTCTGTTTCCGAAAATCACCATAGAATAATTGAAACAACAGGTGCATTTCTCTATTTTCAGAAATACTCATGCATGAAACAATAGCGCCTAATTGAATTAACAAATGTCAGAGTATTCATAGAAGTGTAATAAGCTTATCGTAAAATCTTTACCTGGATTATCAAGCAACATGCCATGTTCCTTCATCTGACAGGGCAATGTAGGACCTTTTCACATTCGATGATACCTTCTTCATTATTTGGAGGTGTGTTGATGTCTTCTCAAATTTCTACTTCCACATATAAAGTGCAACTCCAAGATCAATTGGAATGGAGAATAGTAAGATTTCAGAACTTGGTGCTCGAAATCTAAATCGATGTTTTAACATTTTCTAATAACATATAAGAATAGAGGAATTGTATTACTCTCAAGAATATAGAATCTAGAATATTTTATAAATTCACCAAAGGAGAAGATGCAAGGATAACTGATTAAACAAGGTACCATAATATAATGTCTCTAAAAAATTTTTTAAGGAGTGAAATTTTATTCCTCACCTAACAATAGAGTCACCAACAATACCGTCAAGTAACTTCAATTCATCGCTTGTTTATTCCCATTGAACTGAAAAAAGTCCTTTGGTGCATTTGGAAAATTTTCAATAGTGTGAAAGATACTTTTATCCCCTTCTTTTTTATTATTTTCCTTCCAAATCAACACATCTTCTAAAAGTTTTAGTCAAAAGAGAGAAACAAAAAGGAAAAACATATTTAAGTTAAGATACTTGGTACTGTAGAACACTATATGATTAACAACTTAAACTTAATAACAGTGTCAATTCACGAGTGAATATCACATCGACAACATTTTATTTTTGTAAGTATTACATAGACAATATTCACAACAATTTTTCTTATCAAGTAACAAATTTTGTATTGATAATTGAGCAGAAAACAACCATATACACATGTTTATAACATAAACTGAATTCACCTCAAATATAACATCCCTAGAGGATAATAGAACACATTTTACTCCCTCCGTTTCAATTTGTTTGTATTCCTTTTCTTCTTGATTCATTTAAAAGAATGTCTCTACTTTTTTAGCAACTCTTTATTTATAACTTTTCATATTACTTGTTAAAGACCACAAGATCAAAAGGGCATTTTGACACATCCTATATATTTTTAGTTTAAGACCATAAAATTCAAAAGTTTTTATTACTTTTAAAAACATACATAAAACATGAATTTCTCCTTTCACATGATGCAATTAGACAATGAAAACCGCAGAAAAAATCATATAACATGCATATAGAGCTTTAAAATTCAAAAGTAATGATCAAGATTAGCATATTTGTTGGCCACATGCATATTAAACAAAAAACCATTAAAAATTTCTGAAAATTGAAAGCAGAGGAGCAAATATTATCATACCAAAGATTTTGGAAGTTGCTCCTAGCCTAAGTAAATGATAAAGAATGATGAACAGAAGTGGTCATACGTGTGTCTCCTGTAAGTAGCAAATAGAACATGTATTATCTGCTGAATGAAGCCTAAGAATATTTGCAATTACCAAGTAATACTTGTTTAATAAAATGGTCCCAAATAAAATACAATATACATTACTTTTGGTATAAGTATTTACCTTTAATTTCTCAATATAGAAAAGAATGAAGCACATAAATTCAATTTTTTTCTTACAGTCATAGACTTGACACCGTTTGCCATGCCAATGATGAGTAACCATTGATGGAAAAAACCTCATTTTGTTTAGTCTAACATTTAGGGTTTACGAATGACAATTTTAGTACTTCGCAAAATGGTATGAATGAATGGAAAAAAAAAGGAAAGACGAAGAAATCTATATCATACCCAGTTGAATTTTGAGGTCTTCGCCCGTTTTTGGCATACGAATTTTTCCATTGTACCCTCTTATAATAGGACCCATCAATACAAAATTGAGATGGTCTACACTCGACGAAGAAAAAGTGGATTCGACATAGAAATTTTGACCATGCAATATACCAACATATTCGAGCAGCAAATATTGAAAGCAATATCAAAACAATCAACAAAACAGGACAAAGTTTAATTAACACTCCTGGAAGAAGATGATGAGAAAGCAATGAGAGCAAAAAAGCAAAGTGAAAGAGAAAATAGGATAGAAAGTTGGAGAAGAGAAAAATGGAAGCTCACCTGGAAGAAGAGAGATTGCAGGGGAGAAAGAACTTTGAAGGTCCTTAGGCATCTCCAATCCTACAGTTTATTTTACTCTTCAAATATAGAGTTTTCTATTTTTTCAGACAATCAATTCCAATCTAATTCTCTATTTTACTCTCTAAAAAAGAATCTTCTTCTCTCTCCTCAATATTATATTATTATTTCTATTTCATTTTCTTATTTCATAATATAAATCCTCTTTCTTTTTTCAAAATAATCACCCTATATAATTTTCATGTAATATAAAATTATTATTTTTTAAAATTCTTTATTTAATATAAAATTATATTTTATTATAAATTTTAAAGAACATCTACGAAAAATTGAAAAAAGAAATCAACAAGCACCACCGCAGTCACAAACACAACAATTCTCTAGATCATACACTATCTTTTTTTGAATATTGTTAAATCTGAAAACGATCTATCGGATTACTAAATTATTGTTGTGATTTTTAAAATCATTATGTTATGTATTGTATTTAAATTATTATGTCATGTATTATATTTTTAAATTAAAATTTTCATTTTATCATTTAAATTTTGTGCATTCTTCATAGTGAAAATCAATAATAATATCAAATTATCTCTTAAAGTGACGAAAAATGAAAATATATATTTAAAATATTGTTAATTCGGAATAAAAGTAGTATATATTAATAATATATTTTTTAAAATGTTGTACTATATTTAAAAAGAATTACGAATATTAGAAATTTATTTAATAGCCTTATATAAAAAATAATATGTTAGTTACAAATAATAGAAATAATATTAAAATAATGAAAAAGTGAAATAGATAG